>JAQFZG010002246.1:0-17352 GCA_034695465.1 Entomobrya nicoleti
CAGCATCAAAAACTGTGCAAGAAAATGTATTTTTCAATCAATTTGCGATGTACTGATAGAGCGAGCTAACTTGTAAGTAGCTAGCTTGTATTTTTATAATGATAAATGAACCCACCTGAAAACTAAATAATTAGGTGTTTTAATTAAATTTTCAAATACAAATCAATAAAAACTAAATAGAACATTATGTTAAAGATAACGAAACATTATTTTTTTACAATTAATTTGTCAACAATTTAGTCATCCTACCCCATTGTCAGTATAACGACAAAGTCTGTCGATGACAAATAGAGCCCATGCAATAACCATATAAGCTTTCATCCTTGTAACATTTTTTTAAATAAAAATGTGATAAGAAGGGTTAGAAAATGATCCAAGTGAAAGTATTAACCTAAAACAAAACGTATCAAAAACCATAAACCTTATGCTTTGTTCTATGAGCCATGTTTTAATGTATGAAACATACATGCATCGAAATAATTGTACATATTATTTTTTATTGGTTTCGGGCGGAGAATTTTAGTTGATTCATTTTTATCATATTTTATAAAAAGTATTGTTCTAAGAGATAAGCTAGTAGGGTTATCCCGTGGACATCATTGGTCGTCGGTGGACTTAGTCACCTAATCCAAAAAAACATATGCTACTCTATACAGTAAAGCCGTTTGGACAACTTCATAAATAATGCATTTAATAAATCAGCTTTACGAATTTATTTTGTACATGGAGACTATTTTATTTGAAAAAGGAAAGTATAAAAAGAGAAAGAAAAGAACTTGGGTAAACCAATTGAAAATTTCCGCTACACAAAACATAGTCTCATTACCACGTCAATAAAGAAGTAAAGCGAGTGGAAAAAGAACACCAGAAATAAATGAAATGCCACTCAAACTGTATTTCTGATGATGTGGTTCAGTAAATTAAAACATTTGAAAGCCACTACAAATTGATATTATTACGACGAGTTGGTGATCTGCTGAAAAATAATGGAAAGAAAAAAACAAGTCACTGTCAGAGAAAAATGCTGTCGAAACATTACAAATTGCAATTGTCCATCGATATATTATTTTGCACACAATAAACGAATCTTTATTGCTGCTCTATTTTTTAAAATAAAATACAGCACTATACCTAAACAAACGACATATTCCAATAAGTGTCCTTAACAAAAAAACAATCGTTTAAGTACCTTTTACCGTCTTAGTAATTCTTCCACCGTTAGATTAAAAGCTTTCTTGTCCTTCAAAAATACTCCGAAATGTCTAATTGTATTCTGTGAGTCTAGTGTTTATATTAACTCCATAACATTTTACACAACTGCATTTTCTTCAATGTTTTTCAGTGAGAATAAAGACAAGGAGAGTTCTGGTCCAATATAGTATACGTTATTATGCTGACTTAATACCACGGCCACCCTTCTTATTTACCTCCACTTGTGCTTTGCTTTCCCACCCTTCCTTTAATAACTTACACTCGGTTGGCATTATCTCTCGTCTTTTATTCCTTGGTACAAGCTGCTACTTTTCCTTGCAATGCCGCAAGCTGATTTTGTGGAAGCATCAAGTGGATCGAGAAAGTGTTTCTACTTTTTACTGGGTGACATAAGGAACGTTCTAAACCGAACTAGTGTAACGAAAATTATTCTAATTGTTGTTCTAAAACGCGTACTTTGATTTAGCGTTGGCTCTATTTTCACTCAAAATACATAGCACAAACTAGTAATTGATCTTTTTTTTTATTAAATTCTAAATTTGATTTTAATGAGAATTCTAAGTATGAGTACAAAAATCATAAATCAATACATTTATTGAGTGACATATGCATTGATTTCTTGAAATGGTCAAGTTTATTTCAATGAAACAAATTGTATTTTTATGACTGTTTTTCGTTACAATATTTCATATCTACCGGTTTCCATATGTTAAAAGTTTACAATAATGAATTTACTAATTGATGTGTGTCATTGTACTATAAACGATGTTACTCTGCACTGTGTAAATTAAACTATTTATTTTTACGGTGCACTCTAGTATAAACATGACTATCGGAGATTTGTTTGCTGATTCATATATATCAATGCGCAAACTTTCTATTTTTTCTTTTCTAATCTTTCTTTCTTTTTCAGATAAATATATCTAATCTAAAACTAATCGTAAGTGTGAAGTGTAGTGCAGTGCTTTTATTTAGAAAACATGAACATTTCATTTTTGTCAAGAAAGGTTAATTGGCAAAAATTTGGTTAATCTACATTAGTTGTTAAAGAAAATTATTTCTTCCTTGTCAAATTTTAGTATTAATTTGACAAATAATTTTGAATATTTGTGGAAATTTTCTGTAAATCTGCTTTCATTTCCTCCATGGATTTAGTTGCTCTGTCCACAGAAGCCCGACTTTCCATCACAAGTTTCTTCCACTCCAAATTTTGCTTTTCCAAATGCCTTTTCTCCTCTGTCAATTTTTTTATCTCTGTTGTCTATAACAAGTCATGAAAAAATCAAACACATTAAAATTACCCATTTTGCTAAATTTTTTGTCTTGTATTGCATTTGTAATTGAAGTACCAATTTTGCTTCGTGATGCCTTAGAACTTTCGTCAGCCTCCCATCATTTTCGCTTTGTAGCTCATCCAGCAACGTATCAATTTTCTTTCTTTTCTGAGCAATCTCTGCATTTGACCTGGTGAAATGGTCGTCCCCATTTATGCAAGATTTTCCTGTCGAGCCGCTTATATGCGAAATCTTCATTTTAATCCCACCATCTGAGTGATTCTGATTGATCATATCAAAGCTCCGTAGACGTTTCCGCGGGTTTTGTTCCAATTCTTCTTCCAGCTCAGATTCAGATTGTTGGGTGTTAACATCTGTTCTAATGTCTGAATGGTTTTTATCAGTATCTTCGTCATTTGGGACATTTTCGGCTTCCTTTTCGCAACAGCCTCCGGTGGTCATACGAGCCACTTTAAATGTTCTCATTGTAAAGACACGTTTTTTTTCGCAAGCTAAGAAGTAAATATGAATATTCAGATACTATTTTTTATATCATATTTAAATGCATGTCTGACGAAATACAATACTTATACTAGGTACATATATAATTGCTACATTTAGTACACATTGTATACGACGCGCGTGATATATAGCCAGTGTAATTTGTTACATTATTATTTTTATGGGCATGTAGAATAAATATATGCAAATAATTATGCTGTGTGATATGTAATATTAAACTTCCTGACCCGTCGCCGCAAGTTTACAACGTAAAATAATGGACACTCAATTACACAGTAAATACTTATATAATACAAATCTTCTTTTTCCTTCATCAAAAAATTTACATTAATTCTGCTAACGATTTGTTGGATAATTTAAGAAAACGATTTTTAGCCTGCGATGTGCTGGCTTTCGGAATCAACTTTTTGGCAAGTAGCTAAATTTTATAGAAAAAATACTAACATATTGGTGGATTTGTTCCGTGATTTTTTACGCTATCATCAAACTGATTAGTGGTAGAAAGTAATTTATATCGAATATGAAGCACCTTCGTCCTTAAGGTTTACAAATGAATAAAAAAGCTCTTGCTTATGAAACTACACGACAGTCTGGTGTCCATAGGAAATTATTGGTTAGAAATTCGTTACTTTTGAAGAAAATATGTTCAATATTTTAAACTGATCGACTTCTAAAAATATGTCATAATTTTTACAAAAAAAACAGTTTTTTTATCCAGAGTTCAAGGATTACGTCAAAGCTATGTCTAGGGTGATAATTCAATTTCAAAACATGGTTACAAACCTAGATGAATTTATGTTATGTATCTTATGTACGTGTAGTTTCTTTTGTTAAACATCTTTGAATTATCCTAGAAAGATTTATAGGAAACAAACATTTGCTACTAGCTTTTGCCTACCATTTACGGTGATACAATGTAAATGGTGTAGACATTGCATCAGCCAGAAAAACAAAAAAACAGGAAATTACGAATTAGAACTGTCTGAACTTCGTAAATCTAATTCCAGCAGACATGTGTAATACGACTATACATAAGACATGAGAATACAACATGTGTAATAGCACCAGAGAGGCTGAAATAGTCTACTGGTACTCATTTCTTGAGTTCATTTCTTTCTCCCTTTCCTTTTTGTATCATGAAACCCCAAAAACATATTACAACCTTTTGCTATTCCTTTGCCGCTGGCCAGCATGTGTCGGTTGAAATTTTTATTTTATTTTATATACATTATGATATGGCTTAAATTCAGTTACACACATTTTACTCACCTCCGTTTATGCTTTGTTTTGCGACTCTTTTTCTAATGATTTCCAGTTAGCTTGCTTCCTTCCTCGTAGTTAACGCCCGAGTGAAAGCCACTCGTTGTTGATTGCTTTTAATAATTCCGTAAACTGATTTAGTAGCAGAATCAAATGTGCTGACAAAAAGTTATATTGTTTGGCTGGAAAATGATCATGCTTTCCAACTACAGATATTTGTTGAATTGTAGGAGAACTGTCTTGTCGTCAGCTTTTTTTACACAGCCTTATGTTTGTTTAGGATTAAAGCATCGAAGCATTGTGTCTGTTAAAAACTGAATAAGTAATGTTAATGAAAAGATTTTTTTAATTCCTCCTGAGGAATTCCAATGCCAAATACAAACGAGACTGGCTGTTAGTGCACATTTGTCTTACTGAATGTAATTTTATTGAGCTGATTTATGGTTTATTTCACAGAATAGCTATAAACTTATTTTCGTTTTACTAACGTAAACGTAAATTGAAAAAAAAACAACATACAAATACAAATCTAACCTGAAAGCAACATTACTATCCATAACCTACCCCTGAGGTTTGCAGCATCTGATTATCAACGATAAAACTATAACTTATAACGAAGAACACGCTACTTGATATAGCAAATAAGTTCAGTGTACTTGATATAGCAAATAAGTTCAGTGTACTTGATATAGCATAGTACTCGGGGTACTTGATATAGCGAAGTGCTCAGAGAACTTCACGAACATATAATTAAAACAATTCTAATGATTTTCTCTTGTTGTTGACCCATGTCCACGATGGCATGTTATTTAAAAAGTAGAAAGTAAAAACATAGGCAACGAATTCATGACGGTGTTCTCATTAGTTGTTGAATTAGCGCCACGTCAACGAGTTTCGGCTAGCCGGGCATAAAGTAATTTAAATGAAACTATAACTATTGAATAGGAAAATATTTCAATCCAAACTTACATATTATTACTTACATATCAAACTATTCTAGAAAAACCGTTTGAAAAAAATGTATGTAATTGGTTTGGGTTACTTCTTTAAAATGATATTCACTATATTGAAGGCATTTCATAAGTTTGAAAAAATCAACTCGCATCAAATACTTTATTTATTAAATACACAAATTTGTACATTTCATACCGTGGTAATAGTTTTTGAGTGTCATAACGGTATAATTAACAAACAGAATAATCGTTGCATATGATTTAGTTTTTGTGCAAACAAAGAGAAAGCCAAAGATGCGAAGCCGTTGTTTACTGGTATAGCAACATTCACGCACAATGATAATATGCCAGAATTTTTAAATTGTGATTCGCATTGAGATGAACTGCTTTAAAAGTGCACTTTTAGAACTAGAACTGGCGAGTGTCATTGATAATTGGCAACGTAATTTGGAATGAACTCAAATGAATAATAAACTCTTAAAGTTTGCCATTTGTATTTTTAGGGGGAATTCAAGACAGTTATTTTAATCTAACGGGACTTTCAACATGACTTGCTACTGGAAAAACCTAAAGTCATATTAGTCGGGTTTAGTTTTGTATAGCGCCAAAAAATACGATAATGCATTGCAAATTTTCCTTGAGATTTTTTTCACCACGAAAATCATATTCGGCAAATTATCAAAGATAACTTATTACACAACCGGTAACGCACGCTATAAAAATCTATGTGACGCTATTTCAGCAGCCAATAAGAATTTGCAAATTAAATGTGTACCTAAGATCGTCGGCTGTTTTTTAAACATTCCGTAAAGTTAATTCAATTTAATCTTCAATTTGTCTTCTTGTAATTATTTCTCGTGTAATTAATTTCTCTTTTTTGAATTATAAAGTAATAATTAACATTAAATGTATTACCTACTACTGCTTCAGCAAGTGTTCTACCTCTTAAAAAACATTCTCGCTAAAAATAAACAAATTTCTTTGGAATATGAATAACTGTGATATAATTAAGCAATATGACTCACTTTTTTACTAAATTGAAACACAATATTTCGACCAAAATACTAAAGAAGCTTTGATGAATAAATTACAAGGCGTCCTTAGACAAATGTGTTCATTGAAGTACCTATCAGACCCACAATTATTTTTAATTATTTTAATAGACTACATTATTGCTTGATCCTATCTATACATAATATGTATAGATGTTATACCCTGTGCTATGTTTATCCTTGATGTGCTATGTATATATTATTATATCCTTAATCATTTAGACAAGTGCTCCTTTCTTTAAGATTTACTGTTTTTTGGTGATCACATTTAGGTGCATAAAATACTTTGACATATTTTCATGAAAACTAAGGATAACAAATACCATTAAAAATGATATAAAAAATCAAGCTTAGAATTATACTGGCAACTTTAAAAAACTTCGAACATCGCAAATGGAAATATGCAAACTTACTAAAAAGATTTATACTTTATATTATCAAAATATTAATATTTGTTAAATCCAACCATATCTTTTTAATCACTCACCTTCTTCCAGTTCCGTGCTTCACAACCCCTCTTCTAATGATCTACAATTGG
This sequence comes from Entomobrya nicoleti, assembly GCA_034695465.1. Taxonomy (NCBI): domain Eukaryota; kingdom Metazoa; phylum Arthropoda; class Collembola; order Entomobryomorpha; family Entomobryidae; genus Entomobrya; species Entomobrya nicoleti. The sequence continues at coordinate 6,812 of JAQFZG010002246.1, forward strand.
TCTGCTTTCTCCCAGGTATGTTATAAATGCTGCAAGCTGTTCACTGAAGTTTACCAATTGCTAGACCCGGAAACTGGTTGAGGAGCAGGAGGAAATTAACTTAAAATATGTTATTTTATATTGCTTGCGAATAAACTTTACTACTCTTCAACCAAAAAGGGGTAAGCTTACTTCTAAACCGTATGCAAGATAAACGAGTTTTTCTTGTCATGAGCTTTATTTACATAGTTTTATGTTTACATATTTTGCAACGTTGAGTTTTCTGTTTTTTTTATTCTTTTCAATGTGAATTCAAATTTGACTTTATTTCTTTCGTTTTTTACTCTTGAACTGGAAATTATGCTTACCCACAGTTAATAATTTGTCTAAAAGTGGAAATTGCAAAAGAGCATTACAGTCAGTTGACGACGAAAAACTATAGTAAATCCAAAGAGCACTTTTATTAACAACAGCAACTTGCGTAACACTAATGAACAGAGAAGTTGTAATGATTTTTACAGGTATATCTCTTCTATTTCGGTGGTACGTTTCCAGAGATATTTAACGAAAGACTCAACACAAATTCAACTGGAGGACCTGTCAGCTTCAATTCTGTAGCGCAACTGAGATCGAGAAAAGGGAAATTCAGTGCTTAAATATATCACTGTTTTTGTACCCATCTTGTCCAATGTAGCCGGTGTTTTCACCTTGTTTGCACGATGGTATGGTACGGAATGATGGGAATTGTTGTTCTGTAGTAGGGTATTATGAGTGGTTTTCTTTTGGGAACTATTATATTTTGTCTGTTGACGTCGAGTGATAACACTTCAAGCCATTGTGGAAGAGATGAATGCGGACATCACAGAGAAAGTTGAATTCTATGAACAAATTCTATTCGTTTTAGATTTTTCTTAATAATGAAAGTATTGACAGTTTATTTAATAGATTATTTGCTTTGCATAAAATAAGTTGAATTATTGGTTTGCAAGCATCTCATTTCGAAGTCTAGTCACATCACTCGCTTGAGGGGAAATTTTTAGACCTTATCTCTTTAGGCTACTTTGTACATTCAAATCTTTTATGCATGTTTAAACAAACAATATCACTCATCTTACTCACCTTTATCTTGTTATTTGCTTTCCAACCCGTCTTTTGATGGATTATGGTTGCTCACTTTTCTCCCTCCCTTTTTAACACCAGAATATAAGCTGCTAGTTTTCACTCGTGTGTATTAAAAACTCCATGCTGCGATTTTATTGCATCAAATAGGCCGACATGCACGGAAATACCACTTCTTTGTAAATCATATAGGGAAAGTTTCCTGTTAATCGTTGTACATGAGAGATGTGAACTGTCAAATTGATATTTCGCCACAAAGAGGTATATTTACATGTACTTTTACTAGTCTTTAAAACTACTCAAATTTATTTCTGGCCACACAAATTTTTGAACTTTCCATGTGCTTACTCACTGTTGCGTCGGAAAAAATATTATGTTATCAGTTTTAGGAAGGTTACTGGAGTCACCTAAAATTTGATAACCTTTTTGAAAGCAAGCTGCACTGCTGGCACTAGAATACTTATCAGCTTCACTTCTAAGACCCGACTGAGTTCGAGAAAGTAAAATACATGCATACTTGCATATGAGCAGAAGTTTATGCTTTCTCCTACAATTCTGCTACCCTTACTGTATGACTGCTTTAGCCTTGACAATGAGATTGTGTAGGAATAGATATTTTCATGAAACGAGATAAAAAGATAGTAGTACTTCATAATATAAATCTGGCATATAAGGTGTGTCAGTCTAGTGTATTGATAATTGCTAGATAGTATATTTTCTAGTGTGGAATCATGTTTTTAACTTGAAAGCTAATTTTGTGTTTTTAATCCAGTTAAAAAATACAACGTCAATCAGAGCTCAATAACAAATAAATAGAACACTACTACTACTAATAGATTAAAAATATTTTTGTCATCTCAAAAATATTCTTTGAAATGACAAAATGTATTCCTTAAATCTGAAGTGTTTATATGAATACAATGATATTTTACACAACTGCCTTGTCTCGAATATTCTTTTTCAGTAAAAATACAGACAACGAGAGTAGGGATGTTCCGAGCACCAAAAGTGCTTGACTCGGCCGAGCCCGAGCAGTACGTACTTTCAAAAAAGCTCGGCCGAGCCGCTCGGCCGAGCTGCTCGGTTAATCATACACTAACATAGCACACAAATTAGCTACTTTATTTAAAGTATTTACTAAATCTTCTCTGAAATAAAGAGAATTTTAAATCTTTGGCATTGAAACTATGTATGAAAATAAGTAAAAGTATAAAAGATTGGCCAATAATAAGGCTCGCTTACATATTTAACTGATTTAATTAGTTCATTTGCATAAAATAACTAAACTTTTGTGAGGAATATAACATTACATTGCTCGGCCGAGCAAAACTTTGAAGCTCGGCATGCTCGGTACTCGGCCGAGCTTTGAAAAAATCCAATGCTCGGCCGAGTACCGAGCCTAGGCTCGGTGCTCGGAACATACCTAAACGAGAGTTCTTATAGAATATATTATAAATACGTTATGTTATGATGACTTTCTTGAATTAGTTCCATATATTAAACTACTGGAATGTGTGCTCAGTCATTGTTAATAATTTGACTAATGCTTCAAACCAGAGCATAAATAGTAGTTGAAAACGACAAAACTCTAGCAGCACTTGATCTGATAACAGCAGCCACAGTAGTGCAAACGAAGAGATAAGTTGTCATATGATTTACCTGACATGTTTAAGATATATTCACCCCAAAATTCAGTTTAAAAATGCGGTAAAAGTTTATATAATATTTTGGAACGATTTGAAAGCAGACCTGACATCGGCAACTGGCTCTGACTGACTTGCTAGCCTCACTTCTGAGCTTGAGAAAGTAAAATACATACACTCATATGGTAGTTCTTACTACATAAATGTAGGTATAGCTGTGACATTTGATTTGATTAGATTGACATGACTAGGTCAGTAGCATAGAGTAACCATAATTTTTTATTTGTTTTTGAAAACAGTGATAAAATGTTTCAAAGATAGTTTTGTGTGCACTTTTTACCCTAACTAAAATACAACCTTGAAGACGAATTGTGCATTTAACTGAAGTGAAAGTTATATGGCTTTTATTTATCATACATTATATTTCATACTCATATTTTACATTTTTTTACAATTTAATTTCACTCAAAATCCTTAACACAATTAAGTGATTGACATAAACAAATTGATTAAAAAATTTTTTTATTATTTTTGTATTCAAATATTTCATGTGTACTGGTTTCTATATGATACACATTTAAAGAAATATTAACGAAATAGTACTTTTGATAATACATTCTAATGTCCTTATGAGGCCTGGAATCATCAATGCACTGGAAAATTAAATTCCCTGTATAGTTTGCTCGATATAAAAAATTACAAATTTCACGTTCAATGACAACCAGCATTAATTGCGACGTATAATGTCCATATTTAACTTAAATATTAGAGATTTAAGAATACGGTTTTGAATAATTTAAGATTCATTTTCAACGACTGATATTTGTGAATGCATTATAAAAAATACAACTGAGCGCGATGTAATTTGAACAAATTTTTACCCTTAAGTTCATCACAAACTCATCAATATCCGAAACTTGTTTGCTTGATTTTTGATTTGATTTATATATATCCGTGTGCAAACTTTTGATTTAAATGGTTTTTAACAAAAGCGAAAAAGGAAATTGATAGGTCAAAAATATATATAACTAAATGTAATCTAATCGTTAGTACAGTGTTCTCGTGAAGAAAGCCTCACTATTTTGTTTTAGTCTAGAAAGATTTGCCCATATTATCTAAATGAATTAACACTATTACAAATAGTTTCCTTCTCTATCCCATGTCCAAGTCTAGCCACAATTTGACATATAGTTTTGAATATTTGTGGAAATTTTCTGTAAATCTGCTTACGTTTCCTCCATGGATTTAGTTGTATTGTCCACTGAAGCCCAACTTTCCATCACAAGTTTCTTGAACTCCAAATTTTGCTTTTCTAAATGTTTTTTCTACTTATCCAAATTTTTAATCTCTGTCGCCTATATCAAATCATAAAATGCACCCAATCAAATTAAGCAATTGTACTTCTTTGGTCTTGTATTTTATTTGTAAAAATGAAGTACCCATTTTTCTTCGTGATGCTTTAAAACTTTTTTCAGCCTCTCATCATTTTCGGCTTGAAGTTCCTCCAGCAACGTATCAATTCTGTTTCGTTTCTGAGCTATCTCTGCATTAGACCTGGTAAAGTGGTCGTGCCCGCTTATGCATGATCTTTCGGTCGAGCCGCTTACATGTGCAATTTTCATGTTACCATTAGACTGATTCTGGTTGATAATATCAAAACTCCGTTAACGTTTCCGCGGGTTTGGTCCAATTCTTATACCAGCTCAGATTCGGATTCTTGGGTGTTAACATCTATTCCAGTGTCTGAATGGTTATTATCCGCATCTTCGTCATATGGGGCATTTTTGGATTCCCTTTCGCTACAGCCTCCGGTGGTCATACGAGCCACTTTAAATGTTCTCATTGTAAAGCCACGTTTTTCGCAAGCTAAAGATATACATGAAATTGCAACCATTAAATTTTATTTAATATTTAAATATATGTATGTCTGACAAAGTACGTAAATGTTTTATCCTGTCATGCTTTGCTATGCTCATTTGTTATTTACACTAGGTATATAATTTTTACACTTTGTAAACACATTCTCACACTATGCGCATGATGTATATTCATTGCATGATGTACTCTGTGTATTTTTATTTTTATGGTCACGTATAATCAAAATATGCAAAGAATTGTTTGGTAATATGTCACATAAAACTTTTTTTCTCGTCACGAAGTTTTGAACGTAGACCATCTTTCAAACGGTCAATAATTCTGTAAAACAAATACTATTTTTACTTCATCAAAAAATTCAACTTTATTTTGCTGTTGTTTTATTGGAGAATTCGAAAAAGAGATTTTTATCGTGTGTTAAATAGGTTTGCAAAATAAGATGCGTTTTGGTCAAATTTATGACCTACATATAGGTAGAATCTTTTCCATGAAAGTATATAAATGGTGTCACTTATGTTGAATTGTGTACCCAATAAGGATCAAAGTCATGGTAAAGATTTAAAAAAGGTGTTGTGTATGATATTACACGAGGGTTAGTTTTAGCCTTTTAAATATTGTTATACTTTCTTTTAAAAACGTTCGTTTGCCAGAGTACAAACAGTATTTTTTAGCTATGCCAATTATGCTAACGCAATTTCAGAAAATGAAAACATATCTCAGTGGCATTAGGTTATGCATGTTTGTATTTGTAGTACTTCATTTAGTTCAAAAATTCCAACACTCCTGATAAGCATTTGTGGGGGGAAAATGGTATTAGGGAATTTATTTTTACCATTTACAAAGATACAATTTATTTCCAAGAAAAAATAAATAAAAGGAAGCTATAAATTGGAATCGGCTGAACTGCATAATGCTATCTCAGTAGACATGTTTAATACGACCATACATCAGACATGAAAATACGATATGTGTAAGCACCAGACAACCCAGACCCAGACAGTGAGTTTGTGTAATGGTATTTATTTACTGAGTTTTTATCCTTCCATCTCATAAAACCCCAACAAACATTAAATTCATAGCATATTCCTACCCATCAAGTTTGATGCTACCTTGTATGCTTCTCTCGAAAAAAATTCATTAAAAAGCCATTAACATTCGAGTACTAGTACTCTCATAAAAATATCAAGTTTTATAATTGTTCATCAACGAATTAATTTGTACAGCTTAAACGCATTTTTACTCTGGGTGCCTCACTAATTTTTTAAAAAATACACCATACATCAGTCTAGCCAAAGTAATGAAATAATTTCTAAAGTTTCTCTAAAACGTATGTATATATTTTCAGGTATCCTTTAGTTTATATCTTAATTGTTCCCATCAACAGGATTGGTTTTACTTTTCAAACAAAAACATGTCGATTTTTAAAAGTTATATTTTAAAATGTCCAATTTTATTGTTTTAATCTAAATTGCTACAAAATTACATAGATGCCATGGTATCAATGGCTAAAATCCATCATCACTCATTTTACTCACCTCTGTTTATGCTACGCCTTGCGACTCTCCTTTCAATGATTTATGGTTGGCCTGCTTTCTGTCTCATATTTATTTTACGCCGGAGTGAAAGCCACCCGTTTTTGATTGCTTTTTACTAATGACGTAAACGGATTTAGTAGCAGGATCAAATGTGCTGACAAAATGTTATACTGTTTGGCTAAAAAATGTTCATACTTTTTCAACCACAGGTTGCAAGCATTGTAAACTGTCTTGTTTGTTTATACAATATATGCCTTATGTTTGTTTTCCAGTGTCTTTTTGCTTCGTCGATCTTTTTTATATACTCATAAAGCTACAAACTGGCACACACAATAATTAACCAAACCAAAGCAGCTCCAACAGCGATCTCAAACACAATAATGAACAGAGAAGATGAAATGATTTTTTTTCTTTATTTGTACAAGTTTCTACTATGTCGTCGGGGATGATTTTGCACAACTCAAATATCGAATAAACCTAAAAAAATATACACCCTTTCATGCAGGTGCACTGAGGAACTTCTCAGATTCACATCTATAACTCCAACTGAGCTCATATAAAGTAATATGCATGTATAAATATACTGTTTTTATAAACCTTTGGTCGCAAGAAGCCGGCTTTCTGCTTTGCAACCCGTGTTTGATGTGAACGTTGTTTTATAATTACAAACAAGGAGATTTGACAGGGATATATATTATCATTTGGTATAAGGAATACAATAGCATTGATCCGGTACATAATCACACCAGTGTCCGGGGTACTCGATGGACCAAACATTTAATAAAATTACTTCTAAGGATTTGCTCTTGTTGTTGACCAATGTGCACCACAGCTTTTTAAATATTTACAAATAGGAAAATACAAAAACATAGGAAACAAATTTAAGTTAAAAATCAAGGCTCTCATTAGCTGCTAAATTAGCGTCACAGCAGTGATTTTCGGCTAGCCAGGCATAAAGTAAATCAAATAAACTACAATTATTTAATGGGAAAATAGTCAGATAAAAACAAATACGCATTTTTATATATCGAACAATTCTAGAAAAACTGCTATAGAATTTTTTTTTTGTATTTTGGTTGGATGGCTGCTTTGAAACTATATTCACCAAATAAATACTTTATTTACTCAATATATAAATTTCTACTTCAGTTCATACATCATACCGTTGTAATAATTAACAAACAGATTAATCGTTGCGTGTGATTTAGTTAGACCTTTTTTAATTATGGCAAATTTTAGTACTACACATTTAACTAGAATATTTTTCAAATAAAGACTAGATAAAAGATGCAATGCAATTGTTTACCATTGTAGCAAACACATTCAAGCACACAACAATAACATGCCAAAAACTTATACCGTGTGATTTGCAATGAGATGAACTACTTTAGAAGCGAACATTTGGAACTATGACATGACAAGTGTCATATGAAATCGGCCACGTAATTGGTCATTGATAAAACAGATTTTAGATTTCACCAATTTTATTTGTTGGGAGAATGCAAACCAAAGATTTGAATCCTGTGGTAACTTGATAAAACAAATTGGTTGGTCATCAAATTGTATTAGAATGTTGAGTAGTATTTTTCCGTTAAAACTAAATATTGAATGTATGTATAATAAAATTTAATTTAATGGGCAACACCGACCATTGGAGATTTGTAAAGGAGTAAATGCTGCCTTTGATGATGAAATAATCTGACTATTTGTTATGCCTAGCATGCAATTATTTATGTTGAACGATAATATTTTTAAATAACTTATTATACAGTTGGTTATCGTAATAATTTTAATAAAATCGTTCAATTAACCACAACGAAAACAGTTTTTCATTGGTGCGGCAACTGCGAGAACTCAATCAGAACGTAATTACATTACATCTCACAGGCTTTAGGCTTTGTGTAGGCTAAGCTATTCCGTTTGACCTTCCAATCCTCATTAGAATGAATGTATTTAATTTTTTTTACTGGAGTCACATTAGTTTAGTTTGTTTTTGGATAGCGCCAAAAGTTTGATGATGTAATGAAAATTTGGCCCATGACATTTTATTTACCACAAGCAAATATTAAATAAGGAAATTATCAATTAACACTTATTTAACATGCAACCTACTCTAATAACATATACGTTGCAGCTGTACTCTATTTCAGTGGCCAAGGAGAATATTCCGATTGTGTATCAAAAATCTGTGGCTGGTAGTTCCACGAGTTATATTATTAAGTCAATTTAACTAAATATTTTACTTGTACTAATTGAATGTGTATTTACTTTCTCTTTCTTGAATTATTTATGTAGTAATTTTGCATATTAATCTTATTAATTCGCCAGCATGTTTACATATACCCCATATTTTTCTCGTGTAAAGCATTCTCACCCACTACAGACAATTTTGATTGGAGTAAGAGTAAAAGTAATATAACTAAACAATACGGCTTATTATTTTCTACATTAAAATGCAATATTTTAATCAAACTAAATACTAAACAAAGTTTCTCCAAATAATAATAATGTGTTCTCGAACAAATGCGTTCGTTGAAGTATCTGTCAGACCCGCAATTGACTTTCTTTCTTTTTAATAGCCTACATCATTACTTGATCACATGCTGTTATTAACATAACCTTAACCATTTTTACAAGTGCTGTTTTCTTTTAAATTGACTAGATGTTTGGTGATGTAAAAAGCGCTTCAATATAATTTCCCAAAAAAAAGGATGACAAATATCATTATAAATGACATTAAAAAATCAGACTGAGAATTATACTGACAACTTCAAACAATCTTCAAACATCGTAAATGAACGTATGCATGCTTACTAAAAAGTTTTTGTTTTATAATATCTAATGCTTACGGTTTGTCAAATCCAACTTTATCTTCTTAATCAATTGCCTTCTTCCGGGTTTGTGCTTTCCAACCCTTCTTTTAATGATCAACCGTTGGTCTGCTTTCTCTTACGTATTTTAATGCGGCAAGCTGCTCACTGGAGTTTACAAATATCTAGTCGTGGAAACTGGTTTAGTTGTAGGATGAAAGGGGTTCAGAATGTGTTATATTGCTTTTTTAAGAATTTTCTCACATTTCCAACCATACAGTGGAAAGCTTCCTTCTAAATTTTATTCTAAGCTTTATTTACATAGTCTTATGTTTGTATATTTTGCTTCGTTGAGTTTATCTATTTCTTCGTCTTTTCAATGTGAATTTAGACTTTACTTTAATTCCTTTTGAATTGTGGAACTGGAACGTATGCCTACCCACAGTGAATAATTGCTCTGAACGTTAAATGGCAAAAGAGCACACAGTAACACTAATGAACAGAGAAGTTGTAATGATTATTTACCGGTATGTCTCTCTAGTTCTCAGATATATTTAACGAAAGAAGCAACACAAATGCAACCGGAAGACTTGTCAGCTTCCCATCTGTAGCTCAACTGAGCTCAAGAAAGTAAAATACAGACACAAATATGCTGCATATTTTGTACCTGTACTGTATTGCAACTAGCCAGTTTACCTTATGCTACCCTTTCATGATAACAAGAAGATTGCGTACAAATAGGAGCTTTCATGGAGTGAAAGATCAACTGTCATTGCCCCAATATTTTAATCTGGTACACAGATTGCCTGATAACATTAGAGTTGTTAATTCAAAGTATTCAATATGCACATTCAAAGTATTAATGTCAAAAATGAACTAACGTCGATATTGTCATTACTCAAGTTTGTTGTTTTAAAAACATTCATAACGTTCAACTCTATGTAATATGTAATGCATAAATTAAATAAATACTTCTGTCTATAAAAGCAAAAATTTCTCGTGCCGAATTTGGACCTAATATGAATCTTTGATAAAAACGAATTTAATTATATATTAGATTTATTAAATGAATTTAAAATCTATGTAGAAATGTACGCACATCTTGTTCATTTTTGTTTCAGAATGCAAAAAAGAGAGAAAGCGCAGGAATTGTATATTTATTAAGCATAGACTGGAATTGTATAAGCTTCATCCTAGCAGATTGTACGGTTTGCACTGATATCTTTCTCAATGCATATAATTTGTATGCATTATGATGTTGGAGGACGAACACACTAAACAGCAACTTATCAGTAAAAAATAAGCTTGCAAATGTGACTTACTTGTTTGATTGAATACTAGTATTGTGTACAATGTAGCCATTGACACCAAAAAGCTAGCGGACAATTTCTTTTTTGGTTTGTTTACAATTCACTTTCATTACCACACTAGCAAACTTATCAGATGACTTGCATGTATATATATTTATGTTACTATGCTTAAAGATTCGCTAACCAGTTTTAAGGGTCCTACTAAAAACCACCACCAAGCCAAAACACCACCTGCACCACCTAGCAAAGCTGGTATGGCCACCGGTAACC
>JAQFZG010002247.1:0-17343 GCA_034695465.1 Entomobrya nicoleti
AATCTATGGGGATGGAGATTCGCAAGGGATTGGGGAATTCTTGGGGGTGAACATTCAGAGTGGGTGGGGGAAATCTGAGGGATGTAGGATTCAAAGGAACCGTGGCACCCTAAGTTAGGTGGGGTATCCTGTACTAAGCTGATAAAAAAGTGTAACGTAGGGGAAGGGTCCGATTTTAGCGTTAGGTAGTTATCGAAAACTTTAGTTTTCGGGCGTTCTGCTCGTAAAACATATTATTAGAAGACTACGTCAAACGTGGCACATAAATTATTGTTTCCATATATGGAGCCTATATTACCCCATGGTTTATAGTCTACCATACCAATAACAAATTAGTTTCGAGTTTAATACCAGACTGATTACGAAAGTAAATGTTCCATTACCTATTATGCTGAATAATAATAATGGAACGGCAGTTATAATGCACTTTTCAGCCAGGAGGATGATGATGTTGATGTATTGTATACGAAGGTCGACTCATCAACTATTTTTATATAATCATCATCAGCAAAAGATTTCAAGGTGGGTTTATACCATGTACATTGTACACATGCCGCATTCATGCAAGCGTGAATGCAAGTAAACTAGACCAATAATAATAAGTTGCGCCTCTTCAGTTGCTCTGCTGGTTGCTGTTGATGATAATGATAAAATTCTATGAAGTTGGTTTAGTTAGCAGTAAGCAGTACGTTGTCTTAGTATCAGTTTTCCGCATGACGGATACAAAGATATGAGACAAGAGGAGAACTAACTGATCTGCTTTGGCCACGGCTAACATATCACATCACTTCCATCATCCTCATCATCCAGACAAGAGTTGCTGATCCGAGCATCTTTCCCTATGAAATATTTAAACAGGTTGGAGGAGGATGATAATGTTCTAGAGATACTACTAGACACCTATTTTCAAGAGCTATCAAAAGAATCGTTGAATCTCTCCCTCTCTCTATTGCTTTTTATTGTACTCCTTATCATAGACGAATTTTATATAGTTTGAGTGAGAGATGTATTATGGCTCCATGAACATTTTGGGGTAGTAGTGCGCCTTATCCTAATCTTGTGCTGTTCTCATTCGATATGCATTAGGAGAAGACGTAGTTATCGGAGTAGCCCTAGTACCTTCGCCGGTGTGTGAGTCTAAAAGTGTGCTCCTCGTGCTAGTCATTTTACCTAATTTAATAAAACATTGAAGTGAAACAGCCCACTTCAGCAATCTACTTTCAGGTTTGAATTGCTTGACTCATGGATGCTAAACAGGATTCACCACCACCGCCACCATCACACCCCTGCTAAACGACTTAGCATCACCAACATTATTATTAAAGAAAATCTAACGGTGGAAAAGTGGAAGCGTCCCCATTTATTTCCTCCAGTAGTACGCTCAAAAATACTTGTATATACAGAGGCAGCAGTACCACCAAAAACGACGAGCAAATTTACACACATTTTCAAATTGTTAATTTTGCACACGAAGTGACAGCAAGGCGAAATTGGAAACTTACACGCTTACGCGAAGTGCATGTGTACAATATTTCAAAACGAAATACTACAGTTCTTGCCTGTGATAATGGTAAGTTAAGTAGTGAGCACTTTCAATTCCATGTTTTTCTTCGGGTAGTAAAACCAACAAGTTTTACGCTAACGCATAAGGTAAGAAAAGAAAGTAACGTTTTATAGCGGTTAGCACTATTTAGTATCATCGCTTTTGAACATTATATATTGCAACGAGTTTCAAGATTGCTTCATCCATAGACATACTAACAATTATTGCTACTGGGGGTAAAGAAAGGTGTGACTGGTCATAACATGTGCTACTATATATAGCCCCTGCCAATACTATCCCGCATGATTGGGCATCTTTTTAGAATGGAAACTTTAAAAAAGTATTTTCTTGTCACATTACTGACAGTAATAGTAATCGCATGCATGTAATAATAATAAACCAGGTAAAATGGTGGATTGTTAGTGGTATAGATGGTTATGTAAAGTTCTTTTTATATTTTTCTCACTCTGATTATATAAGTCAATCCTGATTCCAACTTGACTGGGACTGGTTTTTCGTGTATGAATATCTTACTAGAGACAAAATAGCATTTACACATTTTCATTAAACAGTTCTATGGTAATATCAATCCTTTCAGCTTCATTCAGCATGGTCATACAATTGTTTTTGTGGATAGCATTTGGATGACACTTTTACAAAATGGAATAACAAAATGGCTTATGTAATCGCTTTTCGGGCGTTATCTAAAAAAAGCGTTTGATATTTAATATAATATACATTATACATATAGCTGTTTTCGCTTATCAAAGTAAATCACTAGAAAATTAAATAAAGCATGCTAAAACTAAAATCTCTTTTGTATCTTTGGATTTTAGTATAGTTTTCTTGGAAGTGGGAGTATCTAGTATCTACGAAACAAAACATTCGTATACAATAGTGTGACGTGTTCCACTGCCTTTCAAGGAATTTGCACTAGCTGAAAACGTTCTGGTTTGGTGAAGTGATACGTTGACAAAGTAAAAATGACGAACATATTTGTTAATAAGCCGGAAGTCTTTCCAAATGGATTAAAAAGTAAGTTCCATGGAATTAATTTAATTTATTTTCCTCCTCTTTTCCCAAGGGCAAATGTTGATGTGAATTTCAGCATAAGGAATTGAACAATACAGCAGGATTAAAAATTGGCTATTATATTTAATGTGCATTGTTGTCTTTGTCTTCACATAAAACTACACATAACATATGTATTATGACGTTTCTTCGTTATTTTTGTAGTGTATCCAAGGCATTAACAGGCGAGTTAAATTTCAAAAATAGAGTTACAATAAAGGACGTACAATTCATACTTTTATAAGTTGGGAGGCTTAAAAGCAGGCAAAATTCATTTTTCATCAACTCAGTCTTTATTTTCGGTTAACTTTCCCAAGCATCTCATTCTTTTATTTCTAAGCTTCGAAAGTCCAGATTGTATATTTGAGTTAGCTGATTTAAAAGAGTAAATTTAAGCATAGAAATATAAGTTGAACAGGTTATATTTGAAGGCCATTCGATACGGTCCATGAGCATATAACTGAGCAAACATCCCTCTAGCATATTACGTACTTTCCATTGTTGCGCCAGGTGATGTGCAACGAGCTTAACATTTTGCAGCTTACATTTTGCACATTTGCTAGGTACATATTGTATTTCTACAAGTTACTGAAGCTACCAGTAGCTTTTTTCCAGGTATTCAACTCCAATAAACATAATAATTTCCTTTGGGCTCTAAAATAAAATTCACAGTGCTAAAACAACATACAGCAAAAAAATAAGTACATAAAAATATTAACATTTAAAAAATTGAACGTAAAGTAAATACGTTTTGGAAAGCATGGGTAGATATTCATGAAACAATGAAACAAAATAATAAAACAGTTCCCCAATAAGTTTTCTAGAAATACTAACTGGTATTAGGCGATGATGTGGCATGATTGGATATTAAAAATAGAATATTATGACTTTTTAGTTTATTTACCGTTGTAAATAAATGAGCTTCTATAGTAATTTTTAAACTCAGAAAACATTCATCCAAATAATGTGCTGTAAATTCATTATTAGAGGACCATTATGTTCACCGTAAAGGAGACCCCAAATCTGGATGAGTCGTAAAAATAACATTAAATATGGCATATTTTATGTCACGTTACCAAGTTGTACAGCTAGTGTTTCAGGAGTTGTTAGTATTTTCCGCATTTTGTTTTAAACAATCAAAACAGACAGTTTTGAGCTCATGAATTACAATTACGTGTCATCCTAATTTTATTTTTATCACCACGAAGTTGCTGTCACCTGAGTATACATATATTATACACGACAACAGGAGTACTAGGTCCTAGCAGACGTATATTGTTAAGAAATCCATGACTCATGTTTGCCCTCTGCGCATTTCATTCAAAGCAATTTTCTTGTTACTCTAAATTTAAGGTTTTTGAAGTGCTATTTTTTTCTTTATAACTAGAATTTGTCATAAATAGTTCAACAAAATATAATGTAGTTTGAATGAATGACAATTCTGCCCCTTCAGCCTTAAGCCAAAAGTTTTACAGAGACAAAAAGAAGTAGAACATAGCAAACAAAATATTGTAGAATATAAAAAGCAAGTGCCTATTCGTACTGATATGATGTTTTAGTTTTCTCTTGACTTAACTTAAGATGAAAAGTGCATAAGTTATAAAAAAAGTAGTTATTTGTGATCCCAATGCACTATACCTTCTCGTCAGATTCCAATCTTGAATAAATTCATGGAATACATGATAATAAGTAGGACGAAACTCTTTTTAGTAGTTTAGAAGTATTACTTTATCTTCTATACTTATATGAAACTTTCTTGTACCATGTCAGTCCAATCGCAATATTTTGATTCACAATAATTTTTTTTGTTCGATGGCTCAAATGTCGATGTTATGCAGTATAGAGAGCTGCGCTTTTGTAGAACTGTCTTAAATAAGTTGTAAGTATGTACATTGTATAGTGCTGTCATGAGGTTTGAATGAATACAAACTTAATACCGAGGTGAAAAACACTAGAAAAGTTTTGTGAAGTTGCGAAAATTTGTATTAAAATGTCTGAATTGTATACTGAAAACAAATTCCAGTTAGAGTTCCTTAAATGCATAGTTTGTTATAGACTCGTGTCACATGAGTCGCACTGGAAACAAAAAATATAATTCGTCAAAAATAGAAAGTGGGTCTTAAGAGTGTGAACTCTTTGCATAGTTGTCTCTCTTTTTACTTTATTTGATAAATGTGGACGCATTCTCACTCTCTTCAAAATCATTTTAAAATCTTATTCGAGAAAAAAAGTGTGTCATTTCCCAATTTCCAGTGGGAGAGTTTCCAGTATAAAACAAAACACTTTATAGTCGCCATCGTCGAAAGGCAGGAAAAAGGAAAGAAAAAAAACTTTTCTAACAATAGTTCAACTTTTCATTTTAAAGCTTAAATTTGAATTAGAGCATACTCTGGAGTAACGGAACTTTTTAAGGATTTTTGAGACGAAAACTCTACAGGAAGTCAAACTTACTCTGATCTCTTAAGAAAAAGGATTCTTTATCTTTCGCATCATCGTTATTACACTCACGAAATTCGTTAAAAAAAGAATAAGGATTTATATCACTCTTGTGTTTTCGACATAAAACAATGGAAATGTACGCATTCTGGTAATTGATTTTTGTGAAAAGAGGCAGTTAGTCCTTAAGCGGCCGGTTTCGGTTAGTAAACAGTTTAAAAAAGTCCAACGACACTAAAACTATGATGAAAATTGTCTCGGAAGCAGTCAAACAAAAGAATCAAAGCTTAAAAGAAAAAGTTTTCATTGTCAGCAGCAGCCTGCCATACCAACACACCTTTTCGTAAAATTAAAAGTGTTGATAACGGGGACTGAATCTGTAGAGACTTTTTTTGTTTTTGTAAGCCACAAGCATGTAATATAGGTACGAAAGTTGAAGTATTCAAAAATGTTGAGGAGTTTTTGAATGCAATTACTATCTACCCTACTCTAATACATGTAATCAACAGTCATATACACTCATTCACTTTGGAACTTTTTTCAAACATGCAAGAAAAAAAAGATTTCATGGTTTAAATAAATTCTTATAATCAGTTAATCAGTTACAAGAAAGATCTTGGAGTATAAGATTCCAAAAATGGGAGTTCATCGCAACTACCAAATGGGATAATGATGATGTGCTAATGTTTCTGCTACAACAGCAGTTTAAAAAAATTCACACACATATGCAAAATAATACAGTAATAATAATATAATCCTTATACATCACATTACGAGGACGCTAGTGGTATGTTTTGTATGCATGTATGGATATAATTCGGGCTAAACTACGTACATTTGTATAAACGTGGTGGTTTTATGTAATGTGCAAATTTTATGTAGTATAACAAACCCTTTCAAATAACTTTCCTTTATATTCCTTTCGCAGTTCTCATCTTTGCTCTTATTCTATATTTAGTATTATAGCTAGCCTGGAATATTACTAGTTTTAGAAACTTTGACAAACACCACTATGATCAATGGCCATCATCTCTATCGTCAACAGCAATGTTAGTTAGTCGGTTGTAGTACACACTGTGCTGCGGTAGAAACTCCTAATAACAATAATAAACTAAGAAACATTCAAATGCAAATAATATACTTGCGCTTATGTTATGTACACGTAGTGGAAGGCGTGTTTACTTAACTTATAAAGATTAACATTAGAAGTAAGCACGGAAGCAAGTAGCAGAAGAATTATACAAAAAGTTTCTACATTTTGCCTTGGGTTCACTCTAGGAAATTATTAAAAGTTGCCCTACAGTCGTTAATGACAAGAAAAATTGTGTGTGCTGTGTGTGAACTTCTTTCAATTATCACTGCCTCCATATCCACTACTTACATTACATTACTAAAGCCTGCCCTTAAACGGTTACGCTTTTACAACATAAAAAGTATATTAGGTGTTTTATCTACTTCTAATAGTAACCACCACCACAAGGACCTTTTTCCTTTTTAGGGTGTAATCAGGCACTCATCTTTTGAGCCAAGCATATTTACATTTTTACGATAATAAGATAATTTTTACGATATTAACGCATTTCCATTATGTTTTCAAGAATATTAAGGCAAAGAAATCAACATTTTAACAGGAAGCCTAGGTTTTTATTATCTATTGCTCCAGGCAAAGGAATATATGATATGAACTTTTGAAGAAAACTTTCAATTATAGTTAAGTTTTCCAGCTTTTTAATGTGTTTTACCAATTTTTTTTATGGAGACGGAATTGCTCGGAGCAAAGAGGAAGGAAAAGGAAAACTTAATATTTATTAGGTTATAAAATAGATCTGTGCCTCTAATATAATTAGTCTATCTGGAAATAATAGGATTCTCATCAAGCAATAAAGAAAGTTTGCATGCATAATAATATGAGAGTTGAGTCAGTCCCATAAGTAATTACCAAGCATGGGGAGATATATCACTGATGAAAATCGTATTGCACGACACTTAAAAAGTTAATGAAGATAGAGAAAAAACCGTAAGCTCGATACTTAAAAAAATTAAATTTAAAAGCTTTTTTTAACGTAGTCAGTTTATTAGTTGAGTAGACGGAGCATCGTAGCGTCCTGTTCCTGTACATTATATGTATGGATTTGTACGCTGATCTATCTCTGTTGTGAAAAATTTATTAATCTAAAATGGTGTATATTGTATATCTCTGACCCGCAGACATATTTTTTTTGTAATTTTACGTGTTTTACTTATCACACCTATGCAACTTGCTTATACGAAAATATAATGGAATCAGCAAAGTAAATGTAATGCATAATAATAACTCAGTAAATTGATTTTGATGCCACTCTTGTCGATCTGTTGAATTTATGATAGGTGAATGAACAACTTTTTGACAATTTACATCTCCATTCAATACATATATATTACAATGTACATATATTTTCCTTTTTCCTTCTTCACTTTTCATGAATTATTCATGCCAATATACAACAACAGGAGCACTACTAGTAACTTGTAGTAGAGATATTGTAGGAATGATGTTAAACCTCTCCAGTGCTTTTGCATTTCATGGCTTCCATGTCGATATTCTAATGAAATGAAATAACTATGAAGTTTCAGTGCATGCTGTATGAAAAGCATATTTGATTTCGCTGATTGACTTGACTCCTTCACAATGTTGAAAAATCGAGTGAATGATGACAGGAGACGTTGGGGTGATTATTATTACCTGTACATAAATAAATAGGTCATCATCATCCTCAATCCTCACCATCTGCCACATCTCATTTCATTGTGTTTATTCTGGGATATTAATCTTCTGACAGTCAGCAGAAGAGCTTGTTTTCGTATTGATCTTGTAGACAAGTATGTACCTCTGATCTGTACCGCTACTGTGATACAAGAGCAATTCTTCATCGCTGATTTTATTATTTGACATGATAATTGAAAAAAAATGTTGATAATATTCTACAGAATTTGAAGAATAGGTAGGCGTGGTATGGAAAAGAATCCAATATTTCATCAACAAAACTTGAATAGCAATTTTATTGAAAGGTTTTGTCACTCCTACTCGCGTTTTTCTATATACTAAAATTGAATGACTGTCGTGAGCTCTTGCTTTCCCTTCCAAAATTTGGAGAAAGCTTTCTTTCGGCCTCTGTATAAGTTTTCCCATAAGCGTTTTTACCTAAGACGACAGAAATCGAACAACCTTTCCATTCACGTTACATTTCAATGAGCTAGTTTAAGCTGTCTTCTAAATTGTTTTTACGTTAATTTTTTCGTATAAAATTCCCTTCAAACTTTAGACTCTAACCATTTTACACAAAGTCTAAATATACATTTTTTTCAAAATTAATCAGAACAAAATCTTATTACCCCATGCGCCTTTTCCTCGTAATTTTCACTTGCATGTAGCTTCTACCAAATGCAGGAAATGAAATAGGTTAATTTTGTTGTTCCGCCGTACAGGAAAAGCAAGAGACTTGCGTGCCACCTCTATGAAATAAGAGAAAGTTTGTAAAAAATATTTTCAGGGGGCTTGGAAAGTTTCCTGTACCATGCATTGATGGAGACAGAGGCGAGCAAAACCGTGTGGCATGATTAGCTGTATTTGTATTGTTGTCATTTAAATCATTTTTGCAAGCTAATACCAACTTACATCATATGAAAATGAAATACTTTTAATTAGTGGTAGCATTTGACATAATTTTTATAATAGTCATAATTGATTCGTTACAATAACGCAAGCGTTTAATACGGAAGGTAACTCTGTAAGGAAAAGATGAGGATTTAACTAAAATAGATGTAGTTTTATGTACTCTGGAAGGTAGTGTTTAATGTTATATGAGTCGCATTTTTTTCCTGTGTAAGAGTCCATCTAAACCTTACACCACACGCGAACGACAGCCAGCTTGATTTGGTGAACAACGCCATTGGACTTGCCAATCAGTCACAATTTTCGCCTTTTATCAATACTGCATTCCACGAAGCAAACATTTTCATTACTATGTTCCCTAGTGGCCAGCTATCTGGTCATCGTCAAGTCAACATCATCATTCCCTTTTATTGACTTAACTGCAAGAAAATCCAAGCGAATCACTGCTGTTATGTTGACTTGACACTGCTATGCTGCTGCGGTGGGAATTTACCAGTCGATACGGTATTTAGTCAGTATAGACTAGCATCTTGCAGTAAACTTATTGTTCGTCGTGGGAATATAAATAATGCTGGTATGACGTGCCATGTGACTTACTAAAGTACATGTGTGACGAATGACATTATCGATGCATGCTTCTTGTAATTCAATACATTGAAATAAAAATAACATGCTCACGTGATGTTTCCTTCCTTATATGTATATGCATGTGTGTAAGCCACCAATCCCAGGGTAGTTGAATATAACATAAACGCAATATATTATGATAATCATGGCGTATGTTCTTAATGGCCAACATTAAGTCTTCATGCAATCCACAAACGACTTTGTCTAAATAATTAAAAACAAATTAACGTAACTGTTATTGAGAGATGAAGATAATACAGAATACGTTTTAAAAATATAATTTATTCATTCATTTATTAACTATGACATTTATCTTTTACTTTATCAAAGAAAACTGCTTTAAGCCTATTATATCATGGGTGCCGCAGTTTGGCACAATTTTCAGGAGTAAGCTTTCGTATCTAATTTAGCAAAAGTATCAGCAAAACGAATTTTAACAGTTTTTTTTATATTTTTGACATACACTTTGATTTTATTGAGTTTATTAGGATAGGTTCGGTTAGGTTGGGTGTAATGATTCTTTAAAAAAGTTTTTTGTTGTGATACTTTCTCATAAAAATTGTGCCAAACGAGAATTGTACCAAAGGAGAACAGAGATCATGATATCATACGTATTGTTGGATCATACGAAAGAGGTACAATAATATGGGGACCCTGCGACCCTGAATTTTTTGTGACTCCATTGTACTGTGTATGAGACCTAATGTAAAGTCCATTATCGTCACAAACATTCAATAACTGCAGCAGTCAACTCGTTAAAAAACATGTATGCATTGTTTGTTTAGCGTGATTCGTGATTACAACGGAGATTCAAGGTGTTCCTAGCAAGCATGAACTCCAAACAGCTACCACATAGCGTAATTTACTTTTCATGCAAATTCATTTAAATTCTGAGTATGTAATTGATGGTGCTGAGGATGATGTGGTTTTGCTTGTCGTGTATCGTTTCAAACAGGCTTTACGATTAAGACTAAAAATTAAGACTAAAATTTTAAATAATGATTAATTTGTGTACGACTTAAGGTTAAAGTTTTAAGTTCAGCACTGTGCTATAAAGTAACGTGTTACACTCTGCCACTTCATCAAATATGTTTCCTTAATTATAAACAACAAAAATGTGTGAATTTATTGGAATGGCGGGCAAAAAATTATTGGATACTGGAATTCCAGTTTTCATGCTAAATAAACAACGAAACCTCTATATCGTCCAAAGAAAACTCGTTTAAGACCTTTATCTCATAGTCTTTTTGTAAGGTTATTGAGCTGCTACTTAAAAGATAATGCTTCGCGCAATGCTCTCAATTATCATGCCTTGCTGTTTTGTTGAAATTAAAATATAAGTATGTAACGTATGCATGTTTTAATGTACAGATATGTTGCGCATCATATTACACTACTGGCACACATTTTAGTTTGTAATAAAATCACGCACTCTACAAATCACATTCAACATGTACTCTACACAAGTCTAAAATTCCTCTCTCAATAAAAAATTATCCTGTCTGATAGATGATTTTTAGTAGTACATCAAAGAGTGCGTGGTTACAAACAGCAAACCAAGAAAGCTTACTCGCACTTCTACAAACCTATCCCAGAGTTTACAATACAATTTTATGAATTACGACGCGACATACAACGTAGCCATGATAGTTACTTAGTTAATGGATTGGGCTGCGTTTGTAATTTTTTTACTATGAGAGAAGTATGAAAAATTAACATTGTTTCATAGAAGCAACAATACATATTTCGCTTTAATAACACTGCGGTATTGTAAATCGCAACATTGTAGATATAAAAGCGTAATAAGCACAAAAATGATTCACTCGTGCCATATAAAAATTCGTGCTAACTAAAGTAAGGATCTACAAAGCAGTGATGCTGTAGTAACATTTTATTTTAAACAGCAGAACATACACATGGAGCACACAGTAATCAGACAAGAAAAGTACAATGCAAGGTGATGTGAATTTGAAAAGTGTTACGTGCGTCTGTGATTTCTAACCTTAAAAGTAAACATTTTTGTGTATGCTGTATTCATAAAATTTGAAACTATACTTTTATGTTACTTTCTATTGCGTAGGTGGATTTTGAAATACTTTTTAGAAAAAATAAAACAGTTATAAAATATTCATCATTTTTCATTACTATAACTGTTTTGCTTAAAACTCGTCTCAATATTGGAGTTGACTATGTGATTTTTTGAAGTTTTAATACATTAAGTTTTGCGAATCACAATCGCAATTTTGCAATATAAAACTTGGTTCATATGGCAAAGTGGCAATGAATCGTTTAATGATGTTTAATGAATAGTGAATTGAGAACTAAACCTCTACGTATTATTTAAACCAGTTTTAAATCTTTTTGCGACTCTCACTGACGCCATCATTGCGCTGGACATTTTATTCATTTATCCTTTGTAATATGTGGTTATTATAATTACATAGGAAGAAGGAAAAAAGTTTATTGTATTTATTTTGTCCATTTGATTTTTAACTGAATTACATTGGGAAAGTTGCACCATTTATGACCAAATCGACTCGACTGACGACGACTGCAGCTGAGTATTAAAAATGGCGAAAAAATGTACGTAATTTATTTTTGAGTGAGTGACCCGCAGCTGGCACTTTATTCATTTATTAAATAACTATTATAACTTTATCCGTCTCTCTTAAAGAGAAATATGGTTGAGTAATAAAAAAGGAGGAGTTGCATAGCGTATGGTCTTTGTCGTTTGATAGCCACCACCACGACAACGAAGTCGAGCGTGTAACAATTTTGTAAAGGTTTTTTTGTGTGCATGTGCTTGGTTGTTGGTCTGGAGTGTTTATAGTTTATTTCATTCAATATGTTCAGTATGTCCAGAGAAGCAGCAAGAACAATTTTTCCAGCAGTTCAATAGCACCAGTACTAACACTACCGTACTATTTTATTATATTACCAGGAACATGCATTGTTATTACTTAAAGAGATAAGTATAGTAGTGATCTCTGATCAAGCTGAGTTGACTAAAAGTAAGATTTCCCGTGAAGCATAATAAACACAACAGCAGCACGAGCAGATCTCTGATCCTCTGATCTATCTATTCATGTGTACCTACCAAACAAAAGTGTTGTGCCAAGCCTACACATTTTATATTTTTATTGTAATAAAAATGAGCGTAGGTCTGCCTTGAATATGAATGGAATGTGTGTAGGAAAAGTGAATGGTGATGTGTGGAAAAGGGAGTAAAAAACCAAATTTAACTGATCACACGGAAAATAACCATATTTATTATAATTATATTGACATACTGCATATGTATATCGATTAAAACTATGACATAAATTCAAACCTGGAATTTTTAAAACATCAATTGCCAGCAACAATCAAATTATAAATGGTTAAATTTATTCTACACACAAACTTATTATACACAATACACACAACCAAACTCACTACTCTCCGTGCGAATTACATCTTCCAAAGAATATTGTACTGTTTCAAACTGACAGTGTAAAATAGCAACTTGTAATAAAGTAAAAGTAAACTAGTTCTTGTCATGTTCTTCATGTACACAATATTATGCAAGATTAAAAAAGTTTTTGCATTAGCAAAAGTTCAGGATCTTGGTCAATAAAAGATAATGCATGTGTTTTCTCTTGTAAGGATTAGTGCAACTACGACTTGTGTAGGAAAAAATACTCATTTGTTTCGGATTAGCAAGCTGAGCTCTTTTTAATGTTAATCCTATGTTAATTATCGTGAAAAATGTCAACCGTGGTATATCATTGACCCATCTGCTTGTGAAATAAGTGTTGGGAAAAACAGTCTCAATTTAAACGATTTGATTTGTTTCAATAAGCACATTTTTAGTTTTCCAATTTTAGACACTAGGCTTGGGTCAGTAGATAAATGAACGAAAGAGAAAGTGGTCTAGCTTCCAAGCTTCAATAGTCAACTGGAAATTATCACTTGCACGCAAGTTGTGTATATCAATATTGTCCTGATTTTTGTTCAACTGTACGAGTGAACTGCCATGATTGGGTGCCTTTAAATGAAGAAAAGTTTGATTTGAACACATGTCTGATAAAATCACTGCTATCTTTGTCTGATCATCACATCGCATCATTTGGTGTCATTCGATTTTCATTTACGAGAAGAAGTGACGAGCATTAATACACGATGAAGCATCAATGAAGTATGTGCATACTAAAATGTTAAAGTAGTAAAGAACGTAGCGTAATGACTTTATTCCAGACATGACTCTGCTGCTAGCTCCTGTTGTTTCGTCAAACGCATCAAACATTTTCACACTACGTAAAAACAATCGGTGTCGTGGTGCTTGTCATCAGCGTACTCATCCTTTTTATCAGAGTGATATTCCATCAATATTAGAACGTTGTGCAGATAGCATAACTGTTGTACGTGACCAGGGAAAGATAAATGTTCCCGTAATAGCGGAACGAACAAGTGTACTCCTGTCCTCATTTCTTCTCTTTCGTTATTTTCTCTCTAGTGGTAACTTTGTCCGGCAACATTTCTCGATACAAAATTTTCGTCAATGTTGGAGATATGGAATACAGTGGTGGAGATGAGAGAATTGCATTCGGCCCAATGGCAAAAGGTCAGAAAAAGTACGGGGCAACCTCATCCAGGTTCAAAAAACAGAACGAACCTGTGGTAGTCTATAATGTGCAACTTGGCGACACTATGCAAGGACTGGCAGTGAAATTTGGGGTTACAGTGAGTGTTTAATAACGACGAAATTATTTTTTTTTGCAATAAAATATTTAAAGATTTTTTTCATAATAAAATTATTTTATTGTTTCTTGTTTTCCAGACGGAACAGATTCGTCGTGCAAACAATCTCTGGACCAATGATAGCCTCTTCCTAAGGGACAAGTTGCTGATACCCGTTGTTGGGAGTGGCAATGGCCAGGACGGTTCGTCTGGTAGCCAACAAGGAGAATGTTCTTCTAGAACATCTTGCTCAGACACTGAGGCTGACCTGACGTCCAGTTTGGATAACGAAAACGATGGATCTCTTCCACCCTGTCTTCATCGACTAGACAATGACAATGGTCGAGCTGGTGTTCCGACCACATGGAGTCATCCTCTCTGTGATGAATATTTTGAAAGAGACTGCAGTAGTGGTAATTGGGTAAACGAGTCGGAAGTTCCGTTTGGTGGCGAGTCCCTCACCTACTCCACCGTAGCCAACCAACCTTTGGCGGGGTCAAATGGTGCAAATGGGGAAGGTGGGGAGGCAGAAGATGCCTTATTTGATAGCAGTCATCGTAATCATGTTGCTAGTCCTACAGATAATGGCCATGTAGTAGATGGCCATCGACCTAGCAGCTCAATGAGTACCAACGGAACCACATCAAACCCCTTGTCACCGACCTCTCAGTCTTCTGGTTCAAGAATTGTTGATTACTCTGAAAAGTCTGCCCAGGACTTCCTTTCCAGAATAGATAGCGCCATAGCATCCAGTCGGATACGGGCGAAAAACAAAGATTCCCAAGACAAAAAGGAACCTTGGGTTACTTTTGATTCGGATGGAGAGTCTGATCACAGGCACTCTTCGGGGACTTCCATTACCACACAAGGACGCCATCTACGCCATTCATTGAGAAAATTAGAGAAAGCACAAGATGAATTATTTCAACTTTAGGACAAAATGGAATTAGTTTTCTCTGAAGGATATAGTAGTAAAAGGAAAACAATTGAGCTGCTCGGTAAGAACTTTTTCCACGCTTATAACTTTCCAAACTTTTATACCAACACCATTCAAATGAGTAACTTTTTGAAAATTTAATTTTTATAGGTTCTGAGTCTCGTCGTCATTTACTCAGCCGCATCGCAAAACCGTGGCTCCTAAAATATCGTACGTTATAAACCAAAAGTATATTTTAAATTTAAAATTGTTTAGGACCACATATGTATATGTATATATGTAATTGAGAATACCAGAACTGAGATAAACAATTGCATTGTTTAATATTTAAAGAAAAAGTCAATATGGGAGAAATAATATTAAACAGAGTTACATTCAATATTATTTCAAGGCGCTATTAAATTTAAACTATAGATATCAAGAATATTAATTATTTTGTGGTGAAAGAGCAAAGTATCTAATATTTCTGGATTAATTAATTAACCATCACCATAACATACAATATTTATTCTCCGAGGTAAAAATCTAAGTCATCAAGAATCCATGCATATATTAATTTCTTTGGAAATGTATAATCTACCTTAACCAAGCAGCGTATATTACAGTTAAACCTAGATTTATAATTACAAACTACAATAACGCTAATAGCTAATTTCACAATAATATTTTGAAATCTATCCTTTTTTCACTTCCATCAAATAAACTGACTTGTTGCTGTTGTCGTTTTCTCTTTAAAAAAAGATTTAGCTTATTTAGCACGAAAACAGCTCCTTTTCGTACCTAATTACTTCTATTTAATTATTATAAATTCTGTATACATAAACTGTTGATACTGTAGTACCAGAAACTATTCATATATCAAAAGTGAAAACTTCATGAATGCAATGTCAATGTATTATTCAAGTACATATTATACATGGAAATATGACTGGAAATCGTAACGTCTTTTCTGCATAAATATTACACATCAATATATGATAGAATATATCTGCAATAAAATAGTATGCATACATTCAATATTGATGTACTATTTACCCTTAGCAGAAAAAAGAAAGTTGATTTTTTAGAGAAAATTAAATTAAGAAAAGGTTTCGATATGGTTCATGTGAAAAAAGTTCAATAATGAAAGTGTATACTAATAAAAGACAACGGTTCTACTATTCCTCTTTTCGGTGACACATACATATTTGGAATTTGGAATACAAACGTGTGGATAAAAATACATTCAATTTGTTATTACTTTGACAGCGACTCGGAGAGAGCAGATTATCGAAGATGTGTATTTTCTATTGAAATTGTGTTGTCTAATTATTTATGTGTTTGCAATATATTGTTAATAGCTACCTTTGCTGGAAAGGATAATGGTGCAATGTTTATCTAGTTTTTGATATAGTTATTTTATGACATTCAAACATATCATCATTAAGCAGTCATGATATTATTTGTAAGGTTTCCCGTTTTCATGCATTTGTTGTATTACTGTAATGAAATCGCAAGCATCTGCAAAAAAATCAAACAAAGCAAAAACTCACCGAAAAAAGCGTGAGCGATTAAAGTTACCGTCATAAAATTGTTATGTTAATATATTCTTATCTGTTATCTATTTTGCAACTTTTCTTTATAAAATTCGATTGATGTCTATACATAAAACACCGTTGTACACTTAATTGTATTAGTTATAATGAAAATAAAAATGAGCGATGGACTTTTAAATGAAGACAAAAAGCGTGTAGTTTCTGCATTGTGAAATCTAATGATTTCCAATTCATATTTTTGAGCATTTTTTCAGAGTCCAGTATTGAGGTCAAAGGATAAAGGAACGGCTTACAGTATTTAAATGCATTATTATTATTGCATGCCTAGATTTTAAGTTCTAGTTTTCCTTGTGGTCTCTTTCTTTCCGTTCCCAAATCAAATGGATATGTGATGTGTGCAAGAGTGCAAGTAAGTGTACATACTTGATTGTCCCAAATCACGGCACTGCATGGTATAAAAGACTACAGCTACACTACACTGCGTTACACTTATGACTGTAGCGTACTCGGTGAGGAGCTTAAAGCTCCGACACTTTTTCGAAAAGCATATTGACAATTTTCAAATGTGAAATATTGTAGTTTATAACAAATCCGATGACATTTACAAACACAACATTTGTCAACATTGCCAAGTATTAAATGAATTAATATCAATTTCTAGAAAAAGAAACCCGAAAACGAAATTCTACTGTTTCTACCAACGCTAATGGAACTCAAATTTCCATATTTTTAAGTAGATATTGAATATGTTTAAAAAATTAATTTACAATTTATATACTGCATAATATTTGAGCTGGCATAATCTAACAACAAAAATACTGTT
>JAQFZG010002248.1:0-17340 GCA_034695465.1 Entomobrya nicoleti
TGTCAGTTAAAAATTTTAACAATGCAAGTTATTATATTATAGCAATAAGATAGTTAAAATTAACAATTAAATTAAATATATACTTAAAAAGGTTGAAAGTGTTAAACTGATTGTTATTTTGTGAGGAGTTGAGTAATGGTAAATAAATGACATTTAAAAAGAAAACTTGTAAGGAAAATATTTTTGTTGAATTGTTGAATTAATTGGTCGTCAAGTTTTATTGAAATGGAAGATTACTTTTTGATAGTTTAAAGATTGCATATAGACTCTTCTTGATAATCATGTCTGTAAAATAATGAAAATTTGCTGTGGCATGTCATCTTCTTTAAGTGGGCTGGTTAATAATTGGGGTTTGACTATGGCGTGTGGTGGTGTCGCAATTTAAACATTAGTAACTTACCTTTCCATCTTTAACATTTATTGTCCAGTTATCTTTTTTGTCCATTTTCTAAATTGTCTGCTCTTCTGTGCTCTGCTCATTTTTTTGTCACATTTTCAAAAATTGACCTTCATTAACTTCCAAAACTTATTCTTAAATCTAATCACTCTAATGATTACGCTGTCGAAAAGTAATTTTCTTCTGGGTTTCCTCACCTCACCTTCAACGTGAACGTTTCTTAAAGAGATAACTTAATACTTCTTCTTCTTGTACATATATTATTCTAATTACCAGCGATTGGAATAATGCCTTTGAGCGCCATGTATCCTGCTGATGACGAGCCAATAATTTTGACTGCCGAGTATCCCTTTGTTTCTTCAATTTTTGATGAGAAATCAAATAATCCTTTGTTCATCTCAACCCTTATCAACCCCAAACAAACTTCATCAACCATTCAAAGTGAGAAGCGGATGGGTCCTACTAACGGAGGAGGAAATAAGAAGAATGATAAGAGCAGCAGTGCTTCTATCATGCCATTATGGAGCTTAATTTTACAACTTACTTTCCTTACAATGGGAATCCTTTTGGTTTAAAAAACGAATTGCATATTTTACACTTATAAATCACTGAACTGAGTTCTCTTCACTATTCTTTCTTTTAAATTAAATTTTGTACATAACTTTTAATTAACTATTTAGTTAAATTGATTTTAAGATGGTTATCTTAATGGTATCAAGTTCCTTTTCTGTTTTTACTGTTATGTTGCTTACAATGCAAGGCAGTTACTAGTATTATATATCTTGTAGACAGGCAGTCTAGATAACTTAAAAGTTAAATTTTGACATAAAATATGAGCTATAATTTTATTCCACTTAATGAGCTTTTTTAAAGTGATGACACTGACAAAGATGCCATATTGTAGATAATCAATCAGTATTTTATAGTATTTCACTGAGAGAGATGATTAAAAAGTGTATTATGTAACAATTGGACAATCTCGTTTATAATTGAATTTTATTAATAAGATATCATCTTATCAGCGTATTTTTTGTTGTAGAGTTTGTTAAATGATTGTTTAATTTTGCAAGGTGCCCATTCACTGACTTGCAAGTAAAAATATATATGAAAATTGTGAGTTTTTTGGAAATAAAAAGCATTTTAGAAAAAAATATTACGCATTTATTTTCATTTAAAACAAATTCCTTCCCAACCTCCTACTTGACTTACACACTTTTTTTTAACGTTAAGACATCTTCCTTCAATTCATTGTCTTCCTTTCTCTTTTAAAGTTTTCATCTTCCAATTCCAACACATTTTTCATTTAATTAAAATTACAAGTTCCATAAAAATAATTAAATTTAACTGTAAAATGTTGCTCCACATGCATTGCAGGGTTCATCTTTCATGTAAGAACTTCTAAAGCGGTGTTGAAAATGGATAGGCCATTTTCCGCTGCGATTATTGACCATAGCCAAACCCCACAAGACCAGAGTATTGAAATTGATCCTGTCATTCTCTTCCGAGCTTCGGTTACTTTTTAATCGAAGGATGTACTCATTAAACATAACTTATAAACAAGCATTCTAGTATTTGTGACCTTTGACATTACAGTGCCATATGACTATAAAATATCCTCCTAAACAATAAAATAACAATTCATTTAATTTGGAATTTCAATTGTTTCACTTTTTCATTTAATTTTGTTTTATAGCTCATTTCATTGCATATCGTAATGCTAAATTAAAATTAATTAAATATTTCATCTATTAAAAAAATGCATGTCGCATGTCCTTTTTAAATTAAGATTTGTAAATAAACCGATGATTTAATTTATTTTACGGTTAAAAATGGAGATAACTTTCTTTTGGGGGAACTTGGGATCGGTTTACTGCATAAATTGAATTTCTTTTGGGGGAATGGGAATCGTGGGCATTTTTTAGGTAAAAAGACCATATTTAATTTCTTTTCATTATTTCACAAACCAATAACCAATCTTGGTTATTTCAAGGTAGAAAAATATTCTTAATTAAAATTATTTGCATATCAATCACAAAACACAGGTTTATCATTCACCTACTACTCGCATTACCAACCCAAGCTGGCCAAGATAAGGGCTGATCATCCGTTCATTGTAAAAATCGTTGGGGAAGTGCGCGTTCGAAACGCTTTGCCATTTTTCGGTCAAGACGCCGCGTTTGAGGAGAACATTGATGGGCTGCTATTTTCAGCTCGTGTCAAATTGCCAAATAAAATGCTTATGCCAAATGTAAATAGAAATTATAATGCTGGTCATATGAGATATGTTTTTCAGTGATTTTTTATAATACTTATTTTTTGTAATTAAGCAAGACAAACAATTTTTTTATGTATGACGAAGAGGGAGAGTGTGTGTGTTCAGACAACTTATAAAAATGCAACTTTGTACACTAAATTGAGTATTAATTGTTTTAAATGTTAATTTACTTAACTTGATTACGTTTTGTGGTTTTCCTTTTGTAATTTTGTACATACACCGACATTAAAATGCTTGTGTAAAATGCAAGGTTATCATAATTTTTAAAATTGTTTTCATGTTTGTTATTTTTTGCTTGCGAAAAACACAAAAGTACACATCTAACCAATTAACTAATTTTTTATTTCATTCACTCCATCATTTAGCCGTTATCATGATGGGCAGATCATTTGTAATGAGGCCGATGATTACAGCAGAGCACCCATTTATTTTCAAGATTGTCAAACAGGACAACGATGATGATGAATGTACCACTTGCATTCCTATCTTTTCCGGTCGATTTTTAAAGCCGTAACCCAATAGATAGTACATAGTAGCAAACATAAATTTATTCCATATATACCCTAATCAAAGTAAATTTTAACCGACTTGTATTTATTTTTGAATTTAATTAATCTTCGCAACTTTTCTCGGGAGCAAAAATAAATCGAAAATATTTTTTGAACATTAGTTAATTGAAGGCATTTTTGTGTGACAAGTCTATCATAGTTTGGTTTACTCGCTTGTAATTATTTTCAAAATTTTCAAACAAAAATCTGTGAAAACAAAATATGTGAAGTTTTGAAGTTCATGCAAGTTGAACACTACAGCCCAATGCAGTGTCATAATATACAGTTCAGTTAGTTAATTATCTTCTTCGCTTCCATTTATTCTTGTCTTTGCTCGCAAAATGTATAGATCTGTCTTGGATGCCACTTTCACAAAATGTTATGTTTAAAAAATAACGGCGTAGTAACTTTTTATTTTTTTATTTTTCACATTTTCATTTGACTAAAAGAATATTTTATTCGATTTAATATTTAACCCTTATGAGGAAGAGTTTATCATTTTACTTTGGAAATACCCTCATTCATTAAATACAAGTTCACCTATTCTAATTATTTTTCTCAAATAATTAATTTTCGCAACTATTTTCATCTAAACAAAAATAAATCGCAAAATGTTTAATCCAATTTTAATTGTTTTGAAGCCATTTTGTGCTGTGTAAGTAGTATCATTTGGTTGGTTCACTCACCTGGAATTCTTTTTTTTTAATATTTTAAAACTCCTGTAAAGTAAAAAGTTATTTTCAAGATTTTTCTTTGTAAAAAACTGGTTTTTCACCAAAATGCCATATACCAGTAAAGTAAGCAATGTGGAATGCAAACTGCAGCGTTTATTGTTATGTAACAACAATACCCACAAAAAAGGCATCAGCATCTCGAAAAGCTTCATTTTTTTGAGGAAGAGAAACAGACAATGATGCAGATGATTATAGACGCAGAGTCATAGTCATGATCATGATCACTACATAATGACGAGATGAACAAGCAGTAAACTTTTTTATTATCCTTCTTCTCGGAATCATCGGAGAGAATAATGCTACTCAATAGACTAAATCTTAATATCCATGATATATACCAAATATACATATACCAAAAATAACTAAACAATGCAATCACGATGATTATAGCAGCATGATTTACATTGAAAATTGAACAAGGCTTTAAAAATCCTTTTCTTTTCATTTTTACACATTTTTTACACCCAATTTTATTGCATAACAAAAAGGTGCACAGTAAATACCAAATACATCTTCGCTTTTCAGTTTTCAAGGTACGCGTCGCGTACATACATGAATTATCCATCAAAAGTACGGATGTTTTTATGGGTAAAATTTACAAAAATCTTATGCTGCAAGAAGATGCAATGGAATAATGGATTTCAGGTAAAATGAATAGATTTTATTTTTTGCATTCAAAACTGAGTACATAAAGCCAGTAGAGAAGAAGCTCTGCTACTTTGCTTCATGGAGTTGTAAACAGGTAGTCAATAGGCAAAATTCTGGCTACTGGGTAGACTTGTCTTACATTTTTTCGAAGCAGTCACTTCACTTGTCTAAAACTGAAAAGTGTGGTGGTTTATATGAATATTTATGCATTGTTAAAAAAGTTTGCATAATTTAAATTAAAATGTTGACAATAGCCCGTTTAAATGGCTTCCCTACTCTTCTTGTCGTTTTACTGGTATCGTGCATTGACCCTGACCCTGTCAAAAGTGAGGTGGCCACGACAAATAACCAACTTGCTTTAAAGCTCTACTACGTACGTTCATCTCCATTTTTAATTGACAACTTAGAATTAAAAATTATTAATTAAAAATTTTTAATTAGTAAATTTTAAACTACTTTACTAGCACCTTGCGAAAAGCTCAGATGGCGACTTCCTATTCTCCCCATTTTCCTTAAGCAGTCTGATAAGTGTTTTAGGAAGCATGGCTGGACAAGGAACTCAAGAACGGATAACCGGTGCAATGGAATATTCGGATGATTACCAATCCATTACAAACGACTACAAAAGAGTATTCATGGAATTCCAAAAACTGCAGTCTCTCAACAACTCCAAGCTAGAACTCCAGCAAAAGGATGATCTCAAATTGAGCATGGACTTTAAGCTAATTTTATTAAAATATCTATTTGAAGTAGCACCCCTGAGATTTTCCACAGGAAAAACTTCCCCCGGAGGAAACAAAGAGGATAGTCAAATGACCACAATTTTAAGACTAGGAAATCGTACACAAACAGATATTGACCAGCTTTTGCAGCTGAAAAGCACATTAAATTTTAAAGGCACTTGGGCCCACCCTTTCAATCCACTTGATACCCGGCCCAGCCCATTTTACAATATGAGCCGAAGACCTTACCTTGTTGATATGATGTTTAAAAGGATGGATGTCCCTTTTGCGAATATTGAGTCTTTGGATTGTACGGCCATTGCATTGCCATACAGGCTTAATTACACGTCCAGTGATGACCCAGCTGGAAATCGGTTGGAGTTAATCATTTTCCTCCCAAATTCCATTACAGGTTTAAATGATCTAGAAACTAGGTTGATTCAGCAACCCTTTTCACTGACTATGAGGGAGTTCAAGGAGTCCAAGGACTTGTTTGTGTATCTTCCCAAGTTTAAGTTGAGCTCGGAACTGGATTTGAAACCGGCTTTGAAGCAGGTTGGATTGGATCCCCTATTTTTGTCGGAGACGTCAAATTTTTCAAAGATTTTTCAGGAAGGTGTGGCTAGGAGGAAGACAGGGCAATTTGGGGTGCTGAAGACATCGCATTTTGGCAAGTTTGGGGTGGATGAGTTTGGAACAAATGGGTGGTCAACAGGCTTTATTGGTATACATTTTAAAGTTTTGTTGAATTAAAAACTTACTTCTTCTGATTGAAATGAAATATTACATGCTTTGTGAAATTTAATTTGATAGGAGCTCAACCCGCAATCAACAAACACATTAATCCTGACGTCTTCCGGGTGGATCGTCCCTTTGTTGGTGTGCTTTATGATAGTGAACGTCACATGGTTTTGATGATGTTCAGAAAAATTGATTTTGACTCCATTGATCCAAATAAAATTGCTATTCCTGATGCATTCATTGATTCGTAAATCAAAATTAAAATATCAATGTACTATTCTAATTATATCCATCAACATTTAATTTATCTAACTTTCAAGTAGAATATAATAATAAATCTTTTTTTAAACTACAATATAACAATCAATAAAAATGATTCATTCAAAGTCTCGTACACAGTCATTTTATTTTAATTGTCGCATGATATCTCCATGATTCACATTTCCCAACGATCAGGGAAAGTCTTAATAGATTCCACAATTCCATGGCCCATCACTTCAAAAGCTTCCAAAATACCATTTATATTTGTGCTGAGGGAGTTTGGTTCATCTGTGCTGACATAGCGAGCTTTGACGGAAGTCGTCTGAAAGATAAAAAATGAAACAAAAAAAAATTTTTATAAATTAAGTTCACATTTAATATATGTAGCAATTTAACTTAAATTAAAAAGATATCTTACCGTAAATTTTGCACTCTTGAACACTTCCGGTTTCCACTTAATCGCGATAACATGCCCTCCAAAGGTATCATGCATAAAAACCGCAAAATGCCCAAATCCATCCCTCAACTCTTGCAGGTACATCTGCACCGGATCAAAATCCACCACAGGGATAACATCATTCTGCTTCTTTTTCTTGTACTCCTTGAACTCATATGGCTTGTCCAAATTCTGATGATTCCTCGGATTCATCTTTGGCTTCAACTTGATAATCACATCCACATCCCTTGTGACCGGGGTAAACATTGATATTAAAGTTGAGTTATCATTTATAACTCGCTGTCCCACAAAGTGATTCTCAAAAGCACAAAGCGCTCCTTCCGCCAAACGCTGCAACCTTTTTAGCAAAACATTCATCAAATTCCTTGTCCAAACTGAACCTTTTTGGTCGAATGGAGTTGCAATAAAAATACAAGGCAGTGTAGGTCTCAATTTCACAAACTCCAACTCAATAGCCGCCACCTCATCCGCACTCCAATTATCATTAAAATTAACAATGATTGGCGTAGCCCAAAAATCAGTTTTCACCAAAAGGTACAGGAATCTCTGGAGACCCACTTGGGATTCACTTGGAAAGCTCAAATGTGGAGCATAATTTAAAAAGAGGTAAGCAACCAAAAGCTCCACACATTCTTCAGTCATTCGACAATCAGGTTCCTCCAAATTTTGGTTATACTCCAATGGTGAAGCCAGCAATAGCTGGGATGCTACCCATCTCTTCGCCAAACGACAAGTTTTCCCAAATGCTTCATATTGTAAATGAAAGGAATGCAAGGTGCTTGTCAACTGGGGCAAAATGAGAGCTTCCTTCTCCAGTCTTAAAGACTCCGCATTGTCTCTCTTCCTCATAATCCCATCACTGCTCCACAGTTGTCGAAGTAAAGTCAGCTCCCGGAAGTAAGTAATTTTAATTCGGAAGACGAAGCCGTCCTTCAGTACATCTAAATGTTTGACAAATGGCTGCGCAGTTAATCCAAATTTGGATGCAAGAAGTTCCCCAATTTTAATGAGGAAAGCGCATTTTAGCCGTTCAATGGCTTGCATGTTATCTGGCCATTTGCCACTGGTTTCCAGATGGATTATTACGCCAATTGGTTCCACATACTTTGGTAGCTTTTTGGGAAGCGTTGATGAAGATGCTGAGCTCATTTCCGCAATTACTTTGATATCTTCATCGTCATCATCATCATCGCTATCATCCTCTTCGGTACCATTACCCGTACCATTCTGCTTTCCTTGGATTTTCTTTGGCGGATCACCACACCTTTTCATCAGCAACGCCTTTCGCTTGCCATCCTGTTCAGTGAGCTCCTTATTCATAAAAAAGTTTTGCGGGGGTGTTGGCTGCACGTGACTAAATCTCAAGACAGATGAGGTACCTTGTACAGTGGAAATTTGAAGTGGCAACTCCTCCAACTCTCTTAAAACTCTGGAGAGCTCATCAAAGCTGTCAGTAACTTTTTTTGTAATTTCATCCGCAGACACTTGCACTTTATCTTGTTCCACTACAGCAAATTTATTCATTTTCTTTTTAGCTAGTTTTCCTTTGATGTAAATTTTGGGTTGCTTCTTTGAATTTTTCATGGCTCTTCCTTTCGGTCCAATGATAACCTGGGATAGGTTTGGTTTAACCATGAGATATTTTGGCTCCAGTAGATTTTCTACTTGTTTATCAATATACACGTTTTCGCCAATGGTGTAATTCAAATGCTTCTGGAAAATGTAGTGAAGCATTTGGTAGCACAAGCGGGACTTGCCGAAATGACTGATATTTTCTAGCGCCACGCATTCCCTGAGTGTTCCGTCTTTGAATCTCCGTAACTCTGATTTGTCGCCCCAAAATTTCTTGAAGAGGTCAATGTCGGTTAAGTTGTCTGAATTGCATTTCTCAATCAGCTTTTGAGAAGCTTCGCGATTGATGTTTAAGCCAAAGTGAATGAAATCCGGAGTGTGTGGTGGCATTTGTTCGGTGATTGGCCATTCCTCGGCTTCGGGAAGTTCACAGTCTAGCGTGGTTATACGTTCACCAAGGCAGGTTTTTATGAGGGTGCTGAGAGTGGACACAGCGACGGGATAAACGAATCCGGAATGGTCAAGAAGGTTGGACTCATGCTCTGGTTTTTCTCGGAAGGCTTTCTCTAAACGGTTGGGTGCAAGTCTGAAAATTTATAAATACACATAAAAATTATTATAAGTTTAGTTTTAATACTTTATTTAATTGCTTGTTATATAGTCGTTAAAATTACAACTTTACCTTATAAAGTGATCAAAGTTCATCAGAAACTTAACCCTAGTCATAAACAACGCCGAAAACCCTGTCACGTTCCTTTTATCAATGATTGCCAACGCACGTCTAGCCTCCCCCTGAATTCTCTTCCAAGTCAATTTCGACAAATTCGCTGCGTAATTTAAAGTTCCACTTTTGTCCAAAAATACTACGTCCCACTGAAACTTTGCAAGTTTAATGGTGTCACTCTGGTCGCAAAATCCGATTCCCTTTTCAGATAAATCCATTTCTACTAGGTTAACTAAAAATATTAGAATGATTTGCAGAGTGGACATATTTTCTTGGATTTTTCGAGCGTTGAATAGATATTGGATGAATTGAGCAATGATGAAACCAGAGAAGCTTCCATAACCCTACATCAAAAAATCAAGTACCAAATCATTAAAAACCCATAAATTTACATCCAAATTCGTCTTTAAAACTGTAAAGCCAAAAGCCAACCTGTAAGAGTCCGCGTTGAGCTAACCAAACTTTAATGAGCTTCACCGCATTTTGAAACTTTGGACGACGACTAAAGAACGACCCAATTTCACTGTTTGCTTCCACCGCCAAACAATCCTCCAAAATGGTAAAATTGTAGTGTTGTGTGCTTGTATCCGGATCTGTCGAACAAAAATTAACAATTTATAAAATCAAGGAAATATACAAATTAAAAATACTCAATGAAAATTACTGCATAATTAACACTTACCATCATCAGATTTCTCCCTCCTAAAGAAATGCCCATACCTCACATTGTTTCTATCACAAGCCAATTTACTCAATCTAAAAAATCCTTTGGGTGGAACCGCTCTAATCAGCACTACAACATCCTCCATCATCTCCACCCTAACCACAGGTTTCAATGGATCTCCATTAGCCAAACTAAATGTGACATTTACGGCATCCTCCCCTCCACCCCGTTCCACCAACTGTCTCGCCACGTATCCCAAATAAATGGCTCTCTTCACATGGTACTTATGATTGAGCGTGTCACTCTTCATTAAATAGTCTTGTGGCATTTCCAAAAACAGATCGACATGAGACACCTTCTCAATCTGAGTATCAAGAGCCCACGACCCCCTAACTTGAACGGTCACTGGAGGTTCCCACTTTAACTTTTGATCCTTCTTCATCCAATCCATTAGCTCACCAGGATCCCCATCAGAAAATATGTGGTTTGGAAGTGGCAACTGTACAGACTTTAACTTCTTTGGGTAATTTTTCAGTCGAAATTCTTTCGTCGGCTTCACATTCTGAATAAATGTTGTAAATTCCTCCACCCACTCCTGAACCTTTTCTTTCTTCTCGTCAGAAATTGAACACTCCTTCAATACCTCCTCAAGTTGGACATCATACAGATTAGAATATTGTGCGTATTCTTTTTCAGTCAATTCCTTGATCTCCTCTTTTGTCAATTTATCCGACCCTTTAGCCCCCTTCACTGACTTGGGCCCGAGTTTTTTCAGCTTTTTATTCCTCTTTTCCTCACTTCTGTTACTGGTCCCCTTTCTCTTCTTTCCCTTTTGCTTCTCATTTGACAACGCATCCACCTCATTTCCATCATCGTCCCCATCTCCATTCTCCTCCAAATCACCTCCATCACTGCCTCCGTCCTCATCTTCAAAGTCATCGTTATCATCCTCCGAATCCACAAAAAGCTGAGTGGCAGGCATCTTAACAGTTTCCCAACAGATCCAAATTAATTAGTGACAGTAGCCCTGCAAAAAAATATAAAATTTAACAATTACTTTTACACCTTATCGCTAACAGACGAACATTGATTTACCTAATATTTCATAGTTCCGTATGAATGTGAAATTCAAAAAAAAAACTTGCCTGTTCCAGAGAAATTATTTTTGAAAATTAATTAAACTCTGCCGAAGTCCAAAAAGCCTTTTAAACTCACAACTTTCACAAAGCTCAATAGTTATCAATTTTTTTACATTTACAATTTATAACTCTAAAAGCACCTGCATTGCATTTTTCACACATCACATCAGCCAGCTATCAACATCAATCAACTAAAACACAACACAAACAAGCATGTATTCTCAGTCCAGTCCGTCTCACTCGTTTCGTGCCTAAAATATTTGCTCAATGGCTCATCGCAATCATTGTATTTCTGGTGTATGGCATATGCATAATATGGAATGGACGCTCACAGACAGCCCTTTGTTCACTTTTGGTCGGCTGGCTATATCTCAACTCTCAACGATGAACGCTGCGCTGACTAATGGATTTGATGTTAATTTTAAACGATGATTAGCGACTGGTAAATGATCTTCAGTCAGGATTCTAAAAATATGTACACCTCTACTTTTTTCTACGTTACAATAAGTTGATACAAACTAAACTAATTGACCGTGACACTTGTGACTTGTAAGAAAAAAAAGTTTATATTTTAATGGATGAGTAGTAATTTTATAACCTTCATTCTTCTATATTTTTACTTTTTTACATGTTTACTTTCTCTAAAAATCAATTTGTAGCAAGAAAAGGGTTGTACAGGTAGTTGTGTAAAAAGAATATTTATATGCTACTTTGTTTTGCATGTGCACGCTTTTCTTTGTACCATCATCACCATCATGCATCATAGAATAGACCCCTTGAGCTTCTTCTCCCCTTGCGCGTCGATCGTAGTTGCAGATCTACCTGTACTTTATATTTACAATTGACAATACAGATGTTTTAAATTTTCATTTTATGAGCAATGATAATATAATAGTAAGAAAGATTTTATGGAATGAATAAGTATGCACACACACAGGTATGTAAATATTAAATGAGCTCATGGTGAGAATAGGGTGGCGCTGAACCAATTGGAGACAAAATGCAAATACTAAACTAAAACATTACATATAGTCATTACATTACATTGTCTCCATGAAGTAGTATTTAAAATGGAAAAGCAATGGGTGTTCTAACGGGAAATTGAAACAGAACAGAAGTACGGTGAATAATTAAACCTAGATTATAATATGGAACCTTTGCCTTGGCGCTTGCTTGTCTCTCACTTAAACCGTCATTCTTTACACGTAGCCATTTTCATGTGACTAGATGATCGTGACATGATCAGTCCTAAATTTTGTATAGTTTCTTGTAATTTTTTTTAAATGAATCAAAAAAATCATTTTGAAAATCGTATTTATTCGATTGCTATACCTGATCGTAATTATGACGAAGGAGAGGTACAAGAGGGGAAGGATAGGGCAAGGGAAGGCATAGCTTGGTTTATCCCTAACTCCCCACCACTCCCAAATGATAACTTCAACTATAGACGTTATCGTCGCGGCCTTGAGCGTCATCCAGAAATCGAAATGATGCTAATCAATCATCAGTGGCACGCAAGAAGAGGAAAAGATCGAGCAAGAGTACTTCCCCAGCCCAGGGTCAACGAGCGTCGTCGTGTTCGTATTCGGAATCTGGAACCACCGGTTCCTGTCAAAAATGGAGTTGGTTTTCCAAGATGGAGCTTATTTCAAGTTTGGAACAACTTGGCTTACATGACCTGCTCAGTGCCTTTTAGAATTGCTTGGGAGGATCACGGAGGGAGGTACATTATCAAGTACTCCCGAGTACAGCAGGTTAGTTGCGTTGAATTTTCATATGAATCTTTTGCAAAAGTTTCGAGTCCTAATTCGCAACGATCAATAACTTGATTGTCCATCTAACATTTTAGCTATTCTGTGGCATTCAGCAAATCTTGTCAACGATCGAAATGATTTCTTGGTGGCGCAAGTTTGCCAACGTATTTTCTAACGGCAAAGTTCCACTTGTGTACCTTCAGTTTGGATCTCTGGTACTTATTGTCACTAAACGAATGTGCTACATGAAGACAACCATTTTTGGAAGTCAGGACTTGCTTCAAGTGCACACATACTCAGTCAACGCTGGAGATGCAACTGGTTACCAAATAAAAATGGGGCAGGTTGGTAGTAATGAAATTGGAATAACAAATATGTTAATTTTACGTGTTTCGTGAAAACATTTCATAATTCTCATATTTTTTCAAGATCATGACCGTCATCACTTTTGCTGGATACTCCATTTACTTATGTGGACATTCGGCAATAGATTTGGCTTTGTACACCTTTCGTGATCAAAAAGGATGGGACTGGGGGTTTGCCGAGTTCATTCAAACATTTGCCTGTTATGCCAGGAAAGTTTTCATTTGGGGTACGGATGCAGATTGCCCCGAGGACATATTTCTTTCTTTGGAAATGGTCCCTGGACAAGAGATTCTCTACGGTTGTTTGGGAATAATAACCTACGTTTGTGCTACATTAACTCAAATACACACAACTTTAATGATTATGTCATCGTGCTTCTCCTTGCTGTCTGCATCTCATTCGTTGACAAATACTGGCGATATCATGGGTTTAGTACCACGACCTTCGTCTGGAGATGGAAATCTTGAAATGCTAAGGCCGCTAACCACAAGCTACGAATTCCTAGAGAAATTTTCAGGAAAAATATCATCTTTTGTGGGTCTTATGTTCCTGCTTGCATTAGGTGTAATGGCACTCTCCTTGCCAAATGTTCTTGACAAGATATTCAATGGTTATGAAATTTCAACTCTGCGAACAATTCTGCCGATTGTGATGATGATAGTTTCGTGTCTTGGTGCTTGCGTTTCCGCCATGCAAGTGAGTACACTTTAAACGTTTAACGAGTAATTTACTATTACGAGTAATTTACATATTCAAATACACAAGTACTTTATGCACACACAACTGTACGTTTAAAAAATGAAGCAATGAAATACTGCATATATCATCACGTAACTATCAGTTTTAATGTGTGTTCATTTCTTTAGATTGATGCCATCGAAGACAAAATGACGGAAATGGACAACATTGAGCAACTTCCCAATGACATTCGTAGATTGATCATTTACTTGCACCGTCTCTTCAGAAGATCCCCGGGCATTGGGTATCGTGGTCTCTTTGTCATGAACTTTGTCTATCTCGTCACGGTAAATCATTATTCTACAATATTTATGAGCACAGCAATTAATGATACACTATCTTTAATTGTCTTGACGTCATTTTATCTTTACAAATAGTATTGCGGCGCTATCGCAGGTTTGGTCGCCTTTACGCATGAGAATGACAATAAAGCAGAAGAAAGAAACTATAATGGATACAACTAGTCATAAAACCCACAAAATTGTACATCCAAAATTACTTTATTGGAGACATAAAACTACTTAATTCTTAAATCATTAATTATAAATTTTATTGTTAAAAATGCTGGGCAGTGAAATACATTTAATTCAAAATATCGCTTAAACTAAGTACTGTTTTTCCATCTTAGGTTGTTTCTAAACTTCACTAAATTACATTATCAGTAAATCATACACAAATACTTCAATTAGTTGTTATATACTCACCGAATTCCAAAGTTAGCTAAACGTTGTGATGCGCGTGTTTACAAAGCTTTTTGGATTCATCGTTCTGGGCTTGCTAATTATTTTAGCTGTGAGAACAAGTAACCAAAAGAACCTCCTCTATAAAATTATACACAATGTCAACTTAATAGATTTTCGTACCTTCAATCCTGATTCTGATATAGTGCACCAATGGAGATAATCAGAGTACGCAAAAACCTATATCAAAAAAACGAGTCAGGGACAGGGATAGAGACGACTTCGAATTAGCAGAAGGCCAAACTGCACGAAAACACACTAAGAAGAAAGGAGAATCTGGATAAAAATGGACAACTTGACAAGTACCAAGGTCAAGAAATCAATAATATATTTTGTCAATTGACAAAGTTTAAATTGTTAAAATAAAATTATTACCCCAAATTCCACAACAAAGCCGAAGATCTAGACATTTTCACTTGTTTTAGTCAACTAATTTTCAGATTTATTGAAAATAATCATTTTGTAAACATGGTTTACGTTCGTTTGATTACTTACTATTTCTCTTAATTTAATTTCGCAATACTTCTCACCTACTAATAATCACCATTAATACATACAACTCCCAATTCTCATTCATTTTCCTTCATTTTCTCATGTTCCCCAGGAAGTTACATGTCCTTTTCACGAAAAATGTTGACCTGCTGTTTGCATCTCTCATTCATTGACCAATATTGATGACTACCCTGGTTTTCCATCGCGTCAAGTCGTTGCAAACGGAAATCTTGAACCACTTGCGACTCGCTGTTAATTTCTGAGAAGTTTTCAGGAAACATCCATATCGTCTTTTGGACTAATTTTGGTTTCATTAGGTGTGCAAGATGTAGCACAAAAACGGCAACAAGCAAGCTTTAAAACACGTGTTTTCATTCCATAACTCATTAGATTGATGCCAAAGAAGACCAAATGAAGGGAATGGACAACACTGAGCGATCTTTCCAATGAAATTCGCAGGCTCATTAATTACCTGCATGCATCGTCACGTCTCTTCAAAAGATCCCCAGGCATAGGGTATATACAGTATACAGGATGGAAACAGTCATGTCACAAATTGGAAA
The DNA here is from genome assembly GCA_034695465.1 of Entomobrya nicoleti. Classification (NCBI taxonomy): domain Eukaryota; kingdom Metazoa; phylum Arthropoda; class Collembola; order Entomobryomorpha; family Entomobryidae; genus Entomobrya; species Entomobrya nicoleti. Next base: position 15,536 of record JAQFZG010002248.1, read on the forward strand.
GCAGGCTCCTGATTTTGAAAGACAATAAAGCAATCTAATCTAAACTAAAGGACTATTTGTCACAGCCATGAACTTCGTCTATCTCGTCATAGTTAAATGTCATCATTATATGAGCACGGCAAGTGTGAGGAACAATGCTAATTTTTAATGTTCATAGTACTATTACTTTATCTTCAATCTTTAGTATTGCGGTTTGCGGTGCCTCCACATCACATAATATGAACCACAAAATACATTCAATATTTTTTATTGGAACATGACACGTTCTTATGCGTTCATTCGTGATTAATTATTAATAGTTTGTGAATTACATTTTAGAGTTCTTAGGATTATTGTAAATTGTTGAAATGCTCATTCATCTTAGGTTATTTCTAAAATGTACCTTTAGAATCTAACAAGTAGTTCACACACGACGATTCTCATCTTTTGTTGTCTAAATACTAAATACTAGTACTCGCCGAAATACCTATATCGTCATCTCCATAAGCTAAACTGTCAACCAAGATGCACTTCTTAACAAAGACTTTTGGATTTATCATCCTAAGTTTACTAATTATTTTAGCTGTGAGAAAATATTTATTTTAAAAATCCGTCTTTAATTTAAAATATGTACACTTTTAAATTAGATTATCGTGCTTTTAAATTTGATGTAGTGCACCAATGGAGATAATCAGAGTACGCAAAAGCCTATATCTAAAAAACGCAACAAGAATGAAACATATTTCGAATTGGGAGATGGTGATACTGGACGAAAAAAGAAAGGGACAAAGTAATGATAGTCGGGACAAAAAACTGAAGAAGCAACAAGGCGAACAATAAGTTACTCTGAATAAATAAATTTAAAGTTAATATGGAACCTTATACTATGTAGATCTAAGTATTTCCGCTTACTTTCTTCAATTGAGATGCTAAACATTTATTGGGAAAGGAACATGCAATCGTTTTTTCACTAATCATGGATAATCCATCACTCGTGACCAATTTTCAGTTTCAAACTACACAAACAAAACAATTATTTTGCGATCAGTTTTTCATTTACGTTTTTGGAACTCATCATCGATCGAAAATGTTGAAAATGTATACGTTCATTTGATTACTAACTTTCTTGTCTTAAGATTCTAACTTCTTGTTTTTTCCCAATATTTTTCACCACTCCTCTCCTTTTCTCTCTGCCATTAAAGCTCTTTTTAATCGCTCCCCAATTAGCTCCAACGCCCCCACCAGCCCACTAATAATCACCATTAAAATATACAACTCCCAAACGACTGTCATTGACCCCACATCTGCAGCTGTGAATCCATTCATTTTCTCATGTTCCCCCAGGAAGTTACCTGTCATTTTCACGAAAAATGTTGCCAAATAATTCCATTTTGGGATACTTTCATCCACACATTTTCCAATTCTTTCATATTTTGGGGTGGTGTATTTTTCACCTTTTCGACTACTACTACTCTGATACGAATCACTAGCTTTGCTTCCTTGAATACTATTTCCAGTATTCCCTCCACCTTGGTAGTTATTGAACTCCCAGCTTTTTCCTCCGCCTCCAACGCTTCCACCACTTTCTTTCCCAACGTTCCCTGCAAAGCCTCCACTACTCCCTTTTCCAGAATTCTCTCCAAATCCTCCACTACTCCCTTTTCCAGAATTTCCATTTTTCGTATCTTTTGATATACCATTCCCTCCAACACTTCGTTTCTCTGTTCCCAACCCCTCATTGTTTTTAACGGTAGACATCATAACTTCTTCCACATCCCCCGTACCCTCTTTCTCATGCGGCTTTACATATCCCGTGCAAAGCAACA
>JAQFZG010002249.1:0-17336 GCA_034695465.1 Entomobrya nicoleti
GCTGTCAACTTATCTCGTCAAAATAAAAAAGGTCGAAGTCGGTATATAGCAGACTCGATATCTAACAACATACCGTAGGGTAAACGCAGTGCAGTGCAGGTGTTCCAGTCTGTGTACAACATCAGACATATCATCATCCATAAAATTGAGAAAAAATGTTGCAGTGGGACAATTGTATTATATAATTTTTCAAGAAATGAAACCCTTAACGACCCATTATTACCAACAAGTTTTTTTTCTGGTTTGAAGGACAAATATATTGATTTTTTTCAGAGTCTCGAAAAAGCAAGAAACTCGCCTTTACGGGTGTATTTCATAACGTTTGTAAAAAAGTACATAATGTATTTTGGAAACTAGTAGAATATACTATTTTAGGGATCGTTTGTTTTGTGAGTCATATTGGTTGTAACTATTATTCAGGTGTATAATATTTAGAATTTCATTTTTCCATTATTAATAGGACTTATACTTCCATGCTAAAACGTTTGGGGTATTCCATCAGGAAATCGTTTACAGCAAAAAAGATGCATGGTTTAATCTACAAACAATGAGAGCCGATCACATTCGAAGTATGTGAAGATGCAGTATGACTGCAATTTGTGTACACGCACTTGTTATGACAATTGTTCCCCCCGGTTCCATTTCCATGTAGGTATGTAAGCATCCTTCGTAGTTCCTGTTCATATATCAATCATATTATTCAGAACGCAATAATATCAATGCAGAAAGTAATTTCCTGTCCTTTTGCCTCTTTGAATCTCAATATGAGTCCAATAGCATAGCTATCAGTTCAAGAAAGTCCAAAAAATGTAACAAAAGCTTGTACTATTACTTTAAGAAAAATGCATCACAGTTTTTTTTGTCTATTATAGGATTTAAAGTCTATATGCACACTGTACACTATTGAGTATGTAGCACATATAAAAACCAAAGTGAAATACTTAATATGCTGCATTTGACGTGCCAATATATAAACAAATTAAATTTTTAAAAATCGTGTTGATGGTCTGTCGACACTCGAATCAAACTTGTTGTCATGGCTTAATTGATAATTGTAGTTTTGCATGCATGATGCCATGCCTTTATACGCGTGCAGCATGAGTGCAACATGTACTATTTGTGCTAGTTAGTTGCATTATCATTATCATTATTTTAGACGTTATATAACAAATAAAAATCTTTTCCTCGTGAACATGTAAAGCAAGTGCCTGTGTGATATATTTTTACACAATCTTTAGACATAATTCTACGTAACGTTGCAGAATAGGACCCTTTCTAATAAAAAATATCTAGATACAGAAATGCTAAACTCTCGGAAAACCTGACTAACTTAATGATTTAATTTTATATCTGACTTTAACAGCAAAAATTAGCTTTCCATACGATTTGGCTGAATATGAAAAACGAGAGATGTTTTGATGGCTAAATAGACTAGAAAGTTATTTTTTCGTTTACAAGCTGCACCAGCAGGACAGGGATTCTTAATAAAAACATATACCATATTCCTGTACAATTTTTTTACTTCAATAATGACGAAAAATCCTGAGAAGGTGCTTAATGGTACTTGTTACGCTATGTTTGCATTATTTGGCATACACGCTATTTTGAGTTCGTTTGGGTCATCATCATTTTGTCATGAGTTGTAAATCACCCTCACCTTCCTTAGCTTCTTCCTTGGCACAAGCTCTATCCAAACAGAGCATTGTGAAGTGAATTTTTATATAGCCTAACCATATTTATGTAATATATGATCATAATTATTTTTGATTGATCAGTAAATTACTAGGTTGCTAATTGCCTAATGCTAGGGTCAAATTGGTTATCTGTCGACATACAAGTAAATCTTTAGGTGTTAGATTATAGTTTGCGTAATTCCAAAATTATCGTGTTCTAATCTAACGTTAAATGTTAGTGATTGGAGGAGAGGAGGAGGAGGCTCACCCACTTAAGTACGTTGAATAGTATTTATTTATTTGCTTTTTATCATTTTTTTTACACATGTGACTCCATGGAAAATTATAAATACATTTAATTGTAATGTTGCTCTCATCTCTAGATGAATTCACATTTTGATTCAATCCTTTGAATAGACAACACAATAGTTTTGCATCGTTTTTAAATTTTAGATTTTTTTTGACGAGGTGTTTTCCAAATATCTCAAAATGAAGTTTGTTCGCTGTGCAACATTAATAGTTTTAAGTGTATTTATCAGTTATGTATCTTCATCTGCATTGCCATCCAACCATTATCAAAGCGCAGTGCGACAAATTCGCCATAGGCTCCTTTTGCCATCAAATGCCATTGTTTTGTCGTCTGAGCCGAGTATTCAGGTATTTAATACTGGTATTCGGGTAAGTTTTATGTATCATTTTTTATTTTAATGTTTTTTTTTTTCTTAAAATTTTCCTTTCAGGTGGCGTCCTTTAAAGTTGATGATAACAGCCGACGAGGATTGAACCTTCAAAATTTATTGGGATATGAAATTCCTTCAGATATAGTGCAAAAATTGGAGACAAGAATCCAAACAATTAGATTTTAAGTTTAAAAAAATATATTCCAAAAAGTACAAAAAAATCGAGCAATATAACATGTCTCTCTATAAATTAGCCATTTTCATTTAAGATGATTAACTACTCAAAATGTGGGATTTTTGATGCCATGATGAATTGTTGTGTATGTCACGTGAAGTAATTGCATATGTATCACTAAAATTAAGTTGGTATGGACGAATAGATTTTAAATGAATTTTATAAATTTTATTTCAATGCTTTTAATATTTTTTCGCAATTACATAGTATGTCATTTAACTAAATTGCATTGATACACATTACTTAACAATCGTTTTTTTAAAATATGAATACAAATGTATACATACATATGTAACAATCGTTTTATTGATAAAATACAACAGAATTGGACATGATAAATAAAAAGTTGCGAATTTAGTGGTAATCACATTGCATAGTTAACATTTCAACGGTAAAATTATTTATTTGGTGTTGCATAAAATCATCTTAAAATAAGGCACTCGTAAGTCCAAATATACTGATTTCACAATTTCAGTTGGATAACTTTATTAAGTGAACTGACTTCGTAATGCGTTTCAAATTTTTAGCTTTTTAATTAAACTTAATTATGTTATATTTTAATTTTATTACATATCTTATTTTATATTTTCCTGTACAACTGTACGTATAAATGTAGGTCATTTTGTAAATTAAAAATCAGAGAAGGACCATGAAACTATAGTCTTATCCAATATCAGACTAAAATGTCAATGCACTTTTGTAGATACTTGAGCCTCAGTTCTGACTCTGCGTGGCTAAACATTAAGGCGCATTCAAAAGTAATGTATGCATTTTATTTTTTTGCACCTATTAGTCTTAATTAAGTTTAGTAATAATTCCCGAAAAAACCCAGCCCAGTCAACCCGTTCCCATGTATCCCCAAGTTTTCTAACTACTGTAACGTCCTATAATTTTTGTAGTTTTATAAATCCCCTCTTTTCGGTATTTTTACACATATTGTACATTGAAGTTGCTGTAAGATTCAAGAAATGATAAATTCAGACTGACTATAAATTCTATTCACTAATTAACACGTAATGTATCATAGTTCAATTGTTTAACATTAAAGGCTTCGATTTACATACGGAAAAAAAGTTCGCTTACATATATTTTTTGCAGCGTTAACTTGGCATCAAATTTTGAGCGTAAAATTAATTAAATACTCCTCTTAAAGTTGTAATTTTCCTAAATTTGGAAACAAACATTATTCATCAAAGCCAGCTAACCTACGAAATCGACTTACCGCGCGACTCAGCCAACTAGCTTCTTTTTCCGGTTGGACTGGGAAGTCGAATCTAAATTCGTGCAGATTAAATCGGCTAAGATCTGGAGAAATAGGTTGAATTTTGGGCATTCCTGTTTGTGGAAGAATAATTTCTCCCCTTTTCACTATTTCCGCTTCAACTTCATCTTGTACAGTTTCGGAACTTGTGTTATTAACAATAGGCTCAACAACAACCGGGTTTTCTGTGGTAACACTGATTTCATCATTTAAGGCCGTGGCGTCGTCAAGTGTTGCTTCTGTTTGCTGTTCAATTGAATCCAAACCAGATCTAAGTTTACCGAGAGGCTGAACAGTGGAAATTGGTTCGTCATTCATCTGCTCAACTTCGTCATGAACTGAAGCTGATGTTACTGGTACGTCGTCATTTGATGAAGTTACAGATTCATCATTTTGCACTTCTTCTTCGTGATCATCAAGAGTTTGGCTTGCAAGTATGGATGGTGTTACAGCGTCATTACTAGCAATTATCTCTGCCTCTTGAGTTACCGGCTCATCATTTTCAATAGCTTCATTGGTCTGGGTTACCGGCTCATCATTCGTAACACCCTCAGGGGCTTGGGTCACCGGCTCATCATCTCCAGCAACCTCGGGTGCTTGGGTCACCAGATCATCATTTGCAATTGCCTCACTGGTTTGAGTCACTGGTTCATCATTTAACAGGGCTTCATTCGCTTGGGTTACTGGCTCGTCATTCGCAAGAGCTCCATTGGTTTCGGTCACTGGCTCATCGTTTACAACTGCCTCATTGGACTGGGTAACTGGTTCGTCGTTTGCGATTTCATTAGAAGCTTCAGTTACTGGTTCGTCATTTGCATGAATCTCATTGGTTTCAGTCACCGGCTCGTCATTGGCAGGTCCATCAGGAGTCTGGGTTGCTGGCTCATCATTTTGAAGTGGTGCATTGGCTTCTGTCACTGATTCATCATTTACAATGGCTTGATTGGATTGAGTAACTTGCTCGTCATTAACAAGAACATCAGGAGCCTGGGTAGCAGGCTCGTCATTTACAAAGGCTACAGTTGACCGGGCGCCTGGTTGATCGTTTACAAGGGCCTCAGGAGCCTGGGTAGCTGGCTCATCATTTACAAGAATTTCAGGAGCTTGGGTAGCCGGCTCATCATTTACAAGGGCATCGGGAGCCTGGGTAGCGGCCTCATCATTTGAAAAAGCTTCAGGAGCCTGGGTGCCTGGCTGATCGTTTACAAAAGGTACATTAGCTTGGGTCACTGGTTCGTCATTTGTAGGAACCTCAGGTGTTTGGTTAGCTGGTTCATCATTAACAATAACATCATTATCACCGATAGTAGCTTGAGTGGATACTTCGTCATTGGCAACAACTGGGGATGATTCAGGTACTGGTATGTATGTATGAATACGTTGAGAAGCAATATCATCACTAGTATACAGATTTAAAATAGGGATAGTTGCTTGGGTAACGGGTTCATCGTCTGGAATAATATCCACGACTTGATCGGCCGCCACTTCTGCGTTAATCTCTTTCTCATTGTTGCTTATCACTGGGCCTTGGGTCACAGTATTATCATTGCTGACATTTTCCCTGTACTCAACTGCAAATCCGGAGGGAGCACTAGTTGATACTTCCACGAAATCATTTTGCGCTTCGTTGACATTTGCAGTAGCTTCCGTTCCAATGTCCAAATCAGCACGGAACTTGGAAATAGACTCGGTTGCTGCTGCGTCTTGAAGGACACTTTCCTCATGGTTTGATGATACTGGCGAAATTGTTGCATCATCATTTGCCACAGATGATGGTTCGGTCACTCCATCAAAAGCTAAAGAAAGTTGGGGCGCATTTGTAACAACAACGTTTTGTTCCACATCTCCTTGACTGTTTCCAATATTATCTTCAAAGCTGTTCAGTAAATCCATACGAAATGAGTATGTGTTGGTTACCGCATCATTTGAACTAGCGTCGCTCAATGTGTCAACTTCATTATCCTGAAGTACTGGAGACACTGTAGTCTCTCCAAAAACTTCCAAATCTAGTCTGGCTCCAGCAGCAATATCGCGCTCAGTGGTTTCTTCATCGCGACTAGCCAAGTCTGTACCTCCACTTCCTTCTACTTCGTCATGACTAGCCAAATCAGAGTTTCCACTTCCCTCCACTTCGTCGTGACTAGCCAAACCAGAGCCTCCACTTCCCTCCACTTCGTCGTGACTAGCCAAACCCGAGCTTCCACTTCCTTCCACTTCATCATGACTAACCATAGGGCTTCCACTACCTTCTACGTCGTCATGACTAGCCATAGGGCTACCGCTTCCTTCCACTTCATCATGACTAGCCATAGTGCTTCCACTTCCCTCCACTTCGTCATGACTAGCCAAACCAGAGCTTCCACTTCCCTCCACTTCGTCGTGACTAGCCATATCAGAGCCTCCGCTACCTTCCGCGTCATCATTTAGTATTTCGAGCTCTCGCTCTGGAGTTCCGTTGGTGGCAGGCGTAGTAACTGTCTGATCATCTTGTAGTAGATCATTGTTCGTAGTTTCATCAACAACTGCTCCTGCGTCATTAATGATTCTATCTGTTGAAACCTCTAGGGAGCCACGAAGTCTTTCTGGTTGTTGGGTAGGAACTGCACTAAAATCGTCAGCCAAAATCTCAAGTATCCTTGAAGTGGTTGGTTCGTCATTAAAAACTTGAACATTTACAATGTCGAGTGGCAAAGCTGTAGAAACGTCCACTTCAGTCTGATCACGTTTTTTCAAGCCAACGTTTTCTTGAGATCCAGTGAACACGTCAAGCTCCAGTCTGAATTTGCTGGGGACAGATTCTTCAGAGTTGACTATATCATTTTGCTGTAATAAGGCTTCTGCAACTTTTTGAACTTTGTTTTTGTAGACAGGAGGATTTTCTGGAGTTGAAGTTGGTAATTCGTCAGCAAAAGCAGGAGAGTCAGTCGCTGCTGCAACATCATCATTGTTAATGTCAGAGGCAATTATTTCTCCAGTTTGTGGCGAGACAGTAGTGGCATTTTCTTCATCGTCATGAGGAACTCCCAAATGATGACGAAGAATCTCATCTAATTCATCTCTGAGCTGTCTCTGAGTTGTCTCATCGTTAAGCAATACAGCTTGACCAATGCCCACAATGCCATCATAAGATACAGTGGTTATATCAGCTACGGGGTCATACATAACAGTAGAACTTTCAAATGGGTCATCATTTAACACAGGATTATTCACTTCAGTAGCTGACTGGTTTTCATTTGCATCATCATGTTGAACATCATCATCATGCACCTCCTCGTCCCTGACATATATTTGTGGAAACACAGTGGTTTCGGATGGAGCTGAAAGTGCTTCATTTGCTACTTCCTGCAAATTTAAAATTTGTATTGTGTCCCTGTCAATAACTGTTTGTCCATTTGCCAAGGGAAGCTCATTTGGTTCATTTTTGCTAGTCAATCCGCTTGAAGATTTGCCTTCAACATTGGCTACTTCCGGTGTTTCTTTAATCTGGTTTAAAGTTTCTGGTTGGCTAGGACTGGTTTCGTCGTCCAGGATTATGTCAAAAACATAATTTTCCTCTTTAATGCTTTTCAAAGGTGCAGATTTGTCCTACAATGAAAAAAAAAACATTAAGAAAATCAAGCTAAATCTTCTGAAAGTCTCAATTAAAAATATAAATGCCCGCTTGACCATTTATATATAAATGAATAAATTACCTCAGGCTCTTCAAGAATCCGATCAGTAACTGCTTGATCAGCAATTACCCTCTCAGTTGCAGCGCCATCGCTAGCCACAGGGACGTCATTCAATTCAATGTCGTCAGCATGGGAAATTGGTAAACTTTCAGTGATTGCATCTTGGTAAGCCTGAAAACTCTCAGTTGCGTCATTATAACGGCTTGGTTGCTCAGTTGCGGACTCATCGTTAGCAGTTACCGAACTTTCTGTTATTCCATCATGGCTTTCACTAATAGCACTTTCAGTAGGAGCTGGATTCTCGTCAGCAATACGGTTTTCTCCATTACTCGATTGGATAAAATCATGCTGTGTTTCCGGAATTGGCTCTGTAACGGCATCATCATGGCTTACTTGGATACCTTCAGTAGTGTCATCATTAAACGATTGAATGCCTTCTGTTGGAGCAGCTTCATCACCTAGAGATAATGGTTGTTGGGTTACATCATCGTGTGCAGTGGATTCTGTAGGTGCAGCTGCGTCATTGTGAACTTCTTCAGAAGCATCATCGTTACTTGGGGATGACTGCTGCGTTACTGCTTCATCATTTTGAACTTCTTTGGAAACATCGTTATTGAGGGATGGCTGTTGTGTTGCTGCTTCGGGTTCGTCACTTTGAATTTCTGGGACTTCTGTTTGAGTAGAATCGTTGGCAGTGACTGCTTCATCATTAAAGGTGTTGGATGCGGCGGTTGAAGTGGAAATTGACTCCGCTTGATCATCGCTTAATACTGAAAAATTAATTGGAAATTGTATAAACCATTCTACCTAATAATAATTCCAATTTATTATGCATTTCTAAATATGTATTTTTTATTTACCATCGTCTAAAACTTGGCGACTTGTTGTAACCTCTACAGCATCAGAATATAGAGACTCATCGTTAGTAATATTTGCCGGTGGCATAGAGGTGACAATTGAAATTTCGTCATTTTGAATGTCCAAGTCAGACAGTGTATTGGCTTCAAACAAATCATTTCGAACTAACGCATCAGGATTCGATTCATTACGCTCGTATTCATTTTCTACTTGAGAAGGTGCAACGGATGGAATAGAGGTAGCAGATACATCATCATTCAAAACCGTATTTTCAGTTGCAACTGATTGGTCATCCGAAAACGCACCCAATTCAACGTTTATTAAAGCAACAGATTCAGTTGGGTTTCCATTGGTATCCTGAAGTGGTTGCTCCGGAGCACTGGTCTGAGCATTTTCTTCAGGCAAAGTTTGTTCGTCATTCAAAATAGCATTGTTAACAATATCCTCTGGTACGGCTTTCTCTGTGGCGTCAAACTGTTGCTCAGGTGCTTGTGTAACACCGTTAACATCAGATCCCTGGCTAGCTTCGTCATGAATAGGAATACTAGTTGGGGATGAGATAACGTCATCATTTTGGGAAATCACAGGACTGGCTTCACTTGTGACAGCAACTTCCTCGTCATGGAGCACCACGTCTGAGTCTACGGCTGGAATTAATTCACTGACAACTGGAGATGGACTGGTTGATGAAGGCAATGGTTCTGTGACTACGGCACTATTGTCAACTTCGTTCAAATCGTCATTCAATGGTAAAGTAGTTACTTTATCGTCGTCATTCAAACTGCTTTCTACTTTTGGTCTTGTGGATGTGGTAGTTTGTACGGGCAAAGAATCAGCAACAACGTCAGAGGTGTCGCTAGTTGCATCATTTGCTTTCACTGGTTCAACCGGCACAGAGTCGACAGTAACGTTTTCAGACGGTGCTACAGAAGGAGCATCAGTAACAGCTACAACTTCCTCATCATTCACTATGGCAGGTGAAGACGATGATGATGGGGCTTCTGTGGTTGTAGAAGTTGTTGTTGTTGATGCCTCAGTTGTTGTTGAAGTAGTTTCCGTAATGACCTCACTGGTTGCAACGGGGCGTAGAGTTGTAATAGTTTGTGACACGTTATGCCAGGTAATTGGGGAAGGTGAAGTAAGCTGTGGAATACGATGTCGAATGGGTCCTTGTGCTACAATTTTAACGAATCAAATATCGTTAATTAGTTAACTGTAGTACTCTATATGTATGGGCATATTTACTTAATGATACTATTTTATGAAGGTGAAAACTGGAGAAACGTGGTAAATACCTTGAGGTGGTGGGCAGTGGTCATACATAGGACAGCATCTATTGTCAATGTATCTTGGTTGGCAATCATTTCGCCAGTAACAATCAATCACCGCACAGATAATTTCACCACCTTGACAATAGCACACCTCGCATGGGTTATTGTTGTCCACGATCTTTTCTCCATTTTGGTAAATTTTTCCATCCTTCTCACATTCTGCAAATAATGGTAAATTAAAGCAAAAATGTTAATAAAGTCTAAAAGCTATGGTCAAATGAGATGCATCTTTTAAATGAAAGAATTTTAATAAAAAACGCACTGTACCACTTCATCATGAGCAAATGGTTTGTCGTTCCTACCCTTTTCATTGAACCACCATAGCTACCATCTTTAACTGATATTTATAAGCATACTGCATTTTTGCACATACTCAATCTTTAGTAAAAAATGCAGACAAGTGACCCCTACCAAATTATAACAAATATTCAGGTGCGAAATGTGACTGGCTCTTCATATGTAAAATACATACAGATTATCTTCATACGCACAACGTATGCAAAAATTATTTTTTAAATGCTTTGAACATACATATATCAACGTCAGTGCATTCATGATCCTCTGAAAATGCATAATCATGCCAATGTCGACATGAACTTGTATAATAAGAGGTTATTATATGACTGTGTCACGTAGTTAGTTTGTAGTGATTAACACTTTTCAAAATATTACTCACCACACTGGTACTCAGGGCAACATTGGTCCGATCTCCTAAAAGCTTTGCATCCAGGCCTGTATTCGCAACTGGTTATGGTACAAGCAAAGCCCGGTGGGCGGCAGACACAATGCTCACAAGGAGAAGTCGTTGGAATAGTCTCGCCGTCCCTGTACGTCACCGCATCGATTGAGCAAACTAGAAAACGAGAAATTATTATTTTTGCACAGATTAGATAAATATACATATAAATATTCATACAAACATGCATACATGCTAAGATAAGAAAATTTTGGTATGACATAAATTGGTGGTGATGACTCGTGACGGTGGTCGTGTTTTTGTGGTGAAAGATAAATGACTTTTCCTGTAAGCAACACTTTCAATGAAAATGAGCGCTTGCAGTCCACAGTCAGGGAAATCAAAATGAAAATTGTTTTGAGGGAAGCAGAGAGATGAGGTATTATATCATAATTACATGTTTTCAGACATGTCTAGGAAGGACGAAGAAAAGATAATTATTATATAGTGTAATAGTTACCTCGTTGTTCCAGTCCATCGGTACCATTTTGAGTGGTCATATAAACATTATCACTCATTCCCACTTGACGGTTGATGGGAGCTGTAAAATGTAATACACATAAAAAAGTACACACATCAATTTGCGTAATCATTTCAGGTAGACTTTCAACTTTGAAGTAAAAAGGGTTTTGCTACTTAGGTCGATAATTATTTTTAACAAGTTTTAAGAAGATGCACAAATATGCAGTTCATTGACCAAATATTTGTATCTTATCTTGCAAGTAGCATCACAAGTTTTTTAATGGTTTCAAGGTAACAAACTTGAGCTCACAAGGTTGTTTTCATTTTTGTACTTTTTGATCCTGTTTTAGTTTTTTTTAAGGCGACTTTGTGGAGTCTCGTACAATATTTGAGATCATAATGCAATTTATACTTTGTTTTCTTCAGTAAAACAACAAGGCAATAAACATTCTTTAAATTTTTAGTCTGTTAGTCAGCGTACACAAAAATATTTTCTGAAGTGAACAATGTCATAAATGATTGCTTGATTACTCATAGGACCACTATATAATATGGCCAGTAAATGTTTTATTTGGCCTTTCCCAATACAAGAAAAAAACCATAATTTGGCGTCAAGTAGTCCTTTTTCTACAACTGTTAGTTCCGAAATATTATGTTGAAAACAGGTACATTTAGATAAACTGGATGAAGAAGAATATTTTCACAACTCTAATAGAGTTATCAGTGGTCTGGTAGTTGGTAGTTGTGATTTATTCATTTTAGATGACGTAAATAAGTTTATATTTTCAGATTGCACAATAATAAATCGAATAAGAGCACAGAATAAACAAATTCTTTTGCTTTACTGCTTGTATTGTAACTAAAAGCAAAAGAGGCTATTTCCTCTGATTTAAGGAAATAACTCATCTCATTTTTCAGTAAATGAATTGATGTGAATAGATGTAGTTCTTTTATATGGTTTACTTACATGCATTGCAAATAACTGGTAAAAGGACCAATACAAAAAACGGAAATGACGGCATCACGGCCGGTTCGTTAGATAGTGGTGCGGGCACCACTCAGCTTTGTCTTCCAGCAACGTTCACCTGTTAACATTGAAAAAAACATATATTAAATATGACGGGAATGTATTAACAACCTTTTTTTTTGCTATTTATCTAGTACAAATTATGTTATTTCACAAAAAAATCTTCATATATTTTCATGCTAATTGGCAGTTAAAATCACCTGAGTACTAATCATTTACACAATTAGAGAAAGGGAAAGTACTTTGCACACAATTAGAGAAAATCAGCGCTCAATTTTTTTAGGAATCTTAACTGTCAGTAATTAGAATGTAGTACCCTTAAACATAGTCATTATCGAGATATATTCTATCCCAAATCATAAAGCTTACATACATATTACCCGGATAATCTTTAACATAATTGGCAAATACCTAATTTTTAAAAACTGCCATTTTTAAAGATTATTTTTATTTTAGTGTTTTTTAAAACTTGTATACTTAGTAATCTCTAAATCATTTCTACGGTGAAAATTTGCAGCGGTTGGATTTTTTGTTAGCATGTGGCACTAACGACTGGAATTTCAAATGAAAATCATTCTGAACCATAAACCTTTTGAAAAATATTTGGAATGAGTTGTACTTCTGAAAAGTGATTTATTATTCATCAGTCTGAGCCAGAGTAATCTAAAGTGAATCTGCTCATTCTAGATAGGAATTCAGATTTTAAGTTGAGCGGAGTCAGCCCTTCATCAGGACTAGGTTTTGTGGACTCGCGGAATCCGAAGTAATTTATGTTGAACATATTTATCTATTCTTATACTTGTTGACCTCTAAAGTTTTAGAGTCGTTGACTTCCGAAAAAGTATCCGCATGCATGAATATGCATAATATGTATATTCAATATTACCCGTGAGAAATGAGTTTCTAGTAATTAGTTTGCTTGCAATGATCAAAGCGATCATAAAGGTGTAACCACAAGTCTAAATAGCAAGTTTAAATAATTGATGACCCATTAAGTCACTGCAAAAGTGTACTCCTTCAAGTTAAAAACCAAGCTTAAAATTATGACACAAAAGAAATAAAGTACATTTCTCCATTAATCATTATAAATTACCAAAGCCATTCAGATAATACTTTAATAGAACCCTTCTGTTTTTAACCCTTTCAGTTCATATACCCGAACCTGAAATTTTGCTACACACTTGAAATAGAAAAGTAATTAAAATCCAAAGATCGAAAATTCTGCAGGACGATTGAGGGAGGCGTAATGAATAATTTGGTTGTGGGCGTTACTGTGATTTTGACTAAGGCGCCGAATGCCGGCGTGGGAAAAATGGCTCATTAGCATTTCAACGAAATTCGGCTCATAATTTTAACGTAATGAACATGGTGACAAGTGTATATCTGTGAAACTAATTATCCCACAATTTTTTTTATTGTTTAAGGCGTCATTGGAGGCTGGACTCAAAGTAGTAATAAAAATATTCAGAAGCTTCACACGAGGGAAAAAATCAAAGTTATATGCGACTACCAAAAGAACTCTCTCATCCGATAAAAGTAGCAAACATTTCGTTAATTTTGTAACAACCCATATACCGGTTTTATTATTATTTGGTGATTTTATTGTGTAATGTTATGTCTACATTGTGTACATCATATATATATATTTTATTCAGTGAAAACAATCAGTAGTGAAAGGTCAGTGTCCCTTTGATTGTAACTTGGTGTCTGTTAAATGACAAGTTCTGGTTTGCCACACAGTCATTTCAATAGCCAGTTCTCTGGCACCACTATATCTCCTATCCCCCCTTATTGCCTGTTATTATCATATTCTTTTTCAATTATGCCACAATGATGACAAGTATGAGTATGCAAAGGAGGCTGAGAAGAGAAGTAGATTGAGTCAACTGGCACGATACCATTATCACAACACTATCAAAAAAATAAATGATTTGTAGATTTCATAGTAATCCCTTTTTTGTGAACGGACACCATTCATTCATGGGTAAAAAAAAATTAAAATGGGATTTATTTAATTTGCAAATTTAGATAATATTCTATCCTGAACGACGACGAAGTCTAAAAAAATGTACATACATTTTTTCTTAATTGTCGTTCATGCATAAGATTTTCTTAATCTTCATATTGCCCCAGTCATCTTTCGTTTTTGGTGACATAAAAAGTACAACGAATACAAAGTAAGTTGGCAGTGCAGTGGTCTGGGGATGTCAACTGAATTATGTTTCGTCAAATCTAATTTTAGTTAACAAATCGTTTCAAAATAGCCTGGTCCACAATAATGATTGGCATCTTCATGCTTCAGCCTGACAGGAGGAGAGATGCCACGAACAGAAAAAAAAATCTTTGATGTCCCAAATTTTGAGTCGGTTGTTGGCACTATATATATGTAGCTACCAGCAATCAAGTCTAGGTATCATCATCATCATCTTATGTATATCGCCTTTTGCAACGTGCAATTTTAAAAATAACGAGCAGGTATCATTTCACGGATCACTTGCGTGCATATATGTATATATAGTTAGATAGGCAGGGTAGGATGTTTAATAATAAATAATGTAAATGTGTACCTGCCACCACACGAACAGTTACTTTTTTTTGAGATTTGCTTCTCTTGTATAAATAAATGAATTAAGTTTGTTTGTTAAAATCGACGTGTACCCTCGTTAAAACCGCGAAACCCGTTAATGCCGGGAGACAAGCCTTGAAGCGAATGCAGTTTTAAAATAATAATAATAACAATCATCAATCGCATCGTCCTCATCATTACCACCATCGTTTTTTTTTCACTACCGAAAAGCACGACATTAATTCTAAAGCAGCACAAAAAAAAAGAAAAAAAAGATCTTGTCATATTTAATCGATATATGATTCGCTCTCCAAGAGAATGAGAAAAAAATCCCTATACCTTGTTAATAGGCATGCTGTCAGTAAATCGTGTTTAACTTGATATTATGTAAATATCAAAAGTCCAACAGTAAAGTAAAGTACAATGGCAGATGGTTTTGCTCCTCTCTGCTGTTAGCAAATTAACTACATGACTCAATATTATCAATTTATATATTTTTTGTAGGGTTAACGAGCTAACTACAAAAAGTATGTTTAGCATATCAGCAGCAAGCATGATATGATGATAACGTTTAGTAGGTTAAAAAAAATTGTTGCGTTTTTTTTGCATAACAAACAAGAGCACATTTTTTGATCCTGCTCATATTGAGGTCATCTTTTCACTCTGTCCTTGCCTTGCCTTCACCATTCAAGAATAAAAATTTCGGTCAAATTTTCAAAAAATCGACGTGTATACATAATAGCAAATCAAAATAAAGCTTTGGCATTGGCACCACTTCACAATGCCCATTTGTTTTTCTACTCAATTAATTACATTTGAGAGAGAACTGGGCAAAAATATACAGAAGCATGTCTGAAAAGATTTAGTAGGCATAAAAAGTAAAATTAGATCAGAAAAGAGACTTGTATACAGTATACATCGCTTCTTATATATTTTTTTCTATTTTCACCCACGCAAAGTAGTAAAGAAAAAAGTGTTTAATTTGATTGGTTAAAGATGGAACTGCTCTGTTATTGTCAATTAAAGACAAGTTGGAAAGTTATAGGAAAATGTAAAATATTTATAGCTTCTCGTTTCGTTTTTCTTCCAACTCAGCGTTTCCCTGGGTCTGCACGATTTTCTTTGATTGTGAAAACTTTTACTTCTCCTGGCACAACAATAAAATTTGCTTCTTCCTATCATTCCCAAATAGACTATGAAAATGATAGAATTTCTTTTTATTAGTGAACCGCTCAATAACACACGCCGAGGGTTTGAAAAAAAATCTTTCCAAGTGATTTTTTCTTGCTCATCTTCTCTAACAATGATTCTACATTTTGTCCCATAGGTGCTAAGCGATGGAGCTACGTGACATGAATGGAATGCTAAATTAAACACTCTTTTGACTACCCGATATATGTATATATGCATATATATGTTATATTGCGAAAACATGGAATATATGTGCACAAGTAGATATATGACGGATTGATGGTGATGCGATGGTGGCGAGAATCATCATGTGAAACACAATTTTACTCACTCTGATTACAAAATGTGATATGGGGTCTTTAGAATTGAGTCAGTATAGCATGTGGTGGGTGGGCTGTGATGTAATGATGGTGAAAGATACCTAAGCATACAAAATATTGACAAAGTAAATTGGCAGTGGATTCTCAACGAATCAAAGAAATTTTCACTGAATTCATACAAACATACATACTTGAACCAGAATTTGATCAGTTTGTGGTTGGAAACATGTTCATAAAAAATAAAAACACAAGTTTGACTGACATGCTGAGATTTTAGCATCGCATTTTGTGTAGCGGTCATGTTATGTATTATATAAACTTTAAATTTGCTACAAGAACATTTTCTTGTCTAAAATGCCTCTTGATTTTATAAAATCAAACGGTAACTTGTTAAAGTGTACATGAGCAAATTTGTACAAAAAAAATATGTATTTTATTACAAAACGCCCAAGAGAATTTTTTCCGTTAACTAAATGCACATAAAAAAAAATGTTGACCTACTGAGAGAAAAACAAATTTCTTAAATTTATTACCAAAATGTTTTTAACCAAATTGCAATAACCTCGGATGTAGCTGACCACAAAGTCAAAGTAGTTTTTAAAATCAGAATGGATTACCAATAGTCAATTAGTATGCAATTCTGATTGTATAATACGCTGATTGAGTTCATCTAGCATAACCATAATAATATGATACACTCTCTTATTACTTATCTCAAAACTACCAATCAACTATACCATACAAATGTATTCCCTAAACTATAGAGATATTGAAATACTCTTTATTGCATTTATTTATTATACAATTCGCTTAGTTAAAGCTGCCGGTCAGTTTCCGTTCGCATCTTGTTAAGCTTCCTAACAAATACACGACTCTAACCGGTTTATGAAGATGTTACTATCATTTTACTTCTCTTCTTTTTGACCGGATCATCATCGTGACTGTATAAATATCACCTGTCTCAAGTAAAGGCATCATTATTCATGCGTGAATGATTATGATCCCAGAAGAATCCTAGACGATCACGTGGAAAATAGGGAGAAGTGTGGTAGATAGAGAGAGGAACGGCCAGTTGTGTAATAATGCAACAGTGATGCGTTCACATAAAATGTAAGTGAAACTGTTTTTTTTTCTGATTGCAAAACTGCGTGATGATGAAAAATACGAATAATAAACGTTTAATAAAAAAGGGTATGAAGTTGGCGAGATAAGAGGATTAATGAAAAGAGTTTCTTCTTCAGAGAATCCAATGGTCCGGTCGCTTGGGTGGATCAGTTCCGTCGTCGTGAAAATAAATTATTGCAAATACATTATAACATTCTGGG
>JAQFZG010002250.1:0-17334 GCA_034695465.1 Entomobrya nicoleti
CAGTCTGTTGAAACCTCTTGAATCAAAAGGATCTTTTCTCGTTCGCATTATTTCATGCTCCATATGATATGCTCACATGGTAGCAGAGGATAGTTCCAACTTATCCTACTCTTGATACTTGTGTGTGTCACATCGCCCCAGTCAGTAAAAGGGAAGAAGATTAAGTCCACTAAAAGTCCATAAGTGAGCTGTGGTAGAAAAGTGGTAGCACTGTCTTCTCTGTTTAAGACTTCGTGTTGTGCTCAGCAAACATTCATGAGAAAAGTTCGTGTGTAAGTGAATTGACTAACAGACTCAGTGTTAAATCGAAGTGAAAATCGTGAATAATAAGAGATAGCCAAGATGGCTAGCATGAAAAATATTCACGTGACAAAGTTGACTGACGACAATTACCCAAGATGGAGAATGACGATGGAGCTTGTTCTCCAAGTGAATGATTTATGGGGAATTGTCAACGGGACGGAGGAAGAACCGGAACCCGAAGAAATGGTCAATCAAGTTCCAGTGGTAACTGAAGATATGCAAAAGTGGCGTGACCGTGATACACAAGCACGGTGTCTTATCGTCACTTCGTTGTCTGATAATCAGCTTGATGATGTCTGCGGACTCAACAGAGCAAAGGAAATCTGGGACAAGCTGGAAAAGTATAATTCCGACAGCAGTGAATTAAATCAGCACGTGACGCTGACGAAATACTACAACTACAAAATTGGAGTAGATCAGTCTCCAGTTGAAGGTCATCGTGAGATCGTTAACCTAACTAAATCTCTTGAGAAAATGGGAATGAAAATGGAAGAAAAGATGGTGGTGGTAAAGGTTGTCGCCGCATTGCCGGAAGAAAAGTATCATGCTTTCCGGAAAGCCTGGGACAGTGTAGACAAACATGACCAGACACTGCAAAATCTCGAAGCAAGACTCCGCAAAGAAGAATTGGAGGAAAAAATGCTAGCTGGTGGCAAAGATGACAAAGTACCACCCACGAAGGCATTTGCAGGAACTAGTAAAGGAAGAAGATTTGGCGGTGGGAGAGGAAAAGCTGTAAGGTTTGAGAAACGTGACAAGAGTGATATTGAAGAGAGAAAGAAAACTTCAAAATGTCACAAATGCAATCAAATTGGTCACTGGAAGCGGGAATGTCCAGAAAAGGATTATGACTCCGAAAGTGAGCACAGATCAAATCGCTCCTTCCATCGTAATCGTGGAAATAACAGAAGAGATGAAAAATCTACTGTTTCAAGAGCATTCATGGGTCGTGTTTCTCAGAATGAAACCGAAAAGTGGATAAATGATGGTGGTGCTGAAGAGCACATGTGTGGTGACTTTTCTTGGTTCACCAGTTTCCGTGAATTTGAAGTACCTCTAGAAATTGGTCAACTCAAGGATGATACTGTTGCTATCGGAAGAGGAGAAGTCACAGTGAGAGCGTTGATCGATGATGAGTTTGAGGAGCGTGTGTTAGAAGATGTTTTATATATACCAGGTTGTCACAATTTGTTCAGTGAGAGAAAAATGGTGGACAAAGGATACAGAATTGAAACGACAAGATGGAAAGTGCAATATATAAACTCATCTGACAAATCACTTGGCCCCGTTGCATACCGCAAGCGACATGAAAAGCTGTGGTACATGGAATTCCGTAGAATTAATCCAAAAGCAATGACAGGGAGAAAGAAGAAAGTTACTGCCGCTCGTTGGCATCAACGTTTCGGACACATAAATCTGAATGCCATTGAAGAGTCCGTAGAAAAGGGAGCAATAAAGGGCCTCGATCCTGCAGAATTGAGAGGCTGTAAGCTACAATGCATAGGTTGTGAAATTGGAAAAGCAACACGAGTTCATTTCCCCATCTCAGCAGATTACAAAAGAAATACAAAGGTTGGAGAAATGACACATGGAGATCTCAGCGGCCCCATGCCATGCAGGTCTCTTGGTGGTCACGCCCTGTTCCTGCTACTTAAAGACGACGCGACTGGATTCCGTGCAGTATACCCACTGAAACACAAGAATGAAGCTGAGATTGCAATCAAGGATTACATCAATTTCATAGAAAGACAAACAGGGAATACAATGAAGATATTCCGTTCTGACAATGGAACTGAGTTTACAGTAAGAAGTCTGCAGCAGTATTTTTCTGATAAAGGAATACTGCATGAGACAAGCGCACCCTACACTCCTCAATCAAATGGAAAAATAGAGAGAGAAATGAGAACAGTCAAGAATTGTGCACGCACCATGATGGTGATGGCTAAAGCCCCTGACTTCTTATGGGGAGAAGCGATAGCAACAGCAGCATATCTACTCAACAGAGTACTAGATAAACAAAGCAAGAAAATCACTGCATATGAAGCTGTGTTCGGCAAGCGTCCCTATTTGGATCATCTTCGTGTTTTTGGCTCAAGAGCAGTGATGGCTATACCAGGCAAAGTAACATTCCCAAAAGCACAAGGCAAGCCACTTATTTTGGTTGGCTACGATGGAGCAACAAGAAAGTACAGACTCTATGATGAACAAAGAAGAATCGTCACGCTTGCAAGAAATGTGAAGTTCTTCGAATCTCAAGAAACTGTGAAAATGAACGTTTTCTCCTCCAGTAGTGATGATGATGATTTATCAGATGAAACAGAAAATGTTGACGAGAACATGTTCAACGACATCGTCGCAGAAAAGGATGATGATGATGATGATGCTGGCGCCGATGACGAAGAAAACGAAGATCAGGATGGTGATCAAGAAGATGATGATCAGGATGGTGATCAAGAAGATGATGATCAGGATGGTGATCAAGATGACGATGATCATGAAAACAACCAAAATGAAGATGAAGATCATGATGATGGTGGTGGTGGTGAAAATGCTAACAACAATGGTGACGATGATGATGCCGATGATGAAGAAGTTCTTTTGGGTGGTGGCTTTGATGCCTCGTTTCATAGAAATGCAGCAGCTGGAGACCGAGGCACACCATCACAAAGAGGACGAGGGAGAGGAAGAAGTGAATCTCCCCAACAAAGCACATCACGTATACCACAACGACGTGTTATGTTCTCACCCATGAATCTTCGTGACCGAGATAATTTGAAAAAGCCAGCAAAGTACAAAGCACTGCTTTCATGCGTGAACGATGAAGAACCTGCTACATACGAAGCTGCGATGAAATCAGAGCAAAAGGACAAGTGGCGAGATGCCATAAATCAAGAACTCAGAAGCCATAAAGTAAATAACACATGGAAGTGGGTCCCACGACCCAAGAACAAACGAATCTTAGAAACTCGCTGGGTATTCAAAGTTAAGAGAAATGCTGACGGCAGTATAAATTGTCATAAGGCCAGGCTGGTCGTAAAAGGCTATAAACAAATATATGGCCTCGACTTTGTAGAAACATTCAGCCCTGTGGTGAGGTATGAGTCAGTACGAGCTCTACTGGCTGTAGCAGCAGCAAAGCAAATGAAAATTGTACAGTTTGATGTGGAAACTGCATTTCTGAATGGGGATTTGGATTACCACCAGGCTGTGGTGATAATGATCCCAACAAAGTATGCAAGCTTAACAAAAGCTTATATGGATTAAAACAAGCCCCACGTTGCTGGAGCCAAACCTTTAAGCAATGCGTAAAGAAATTCCACTTAAAGCCAACACAGGCAGACCCAAGCGTATATGTGGGAAGAGTGAAAGGACACATGCTATACATCTCGTTGTTCGTGGATGACGGACTTGTCATCTCAAAAAGCCAAGATGCAATTGATACAGTATTGGATAACTTGAAGAAGGATTTCAAAATAAAAGTGAGCCCACCATCAACTTATGTTGGACTTGAGATCAACCAAACTCCAGGAGCAATAAGCATCTCACAGCCATACTACATCAAAAATCTGCTTGAGAAATATCGAATGGAGGATGCTAAGCCTGCTAGTGTCCCCATGCAACCCAATTTGGAGTTAATCCCAGCAGAGAAATGTGATGAAAAGTATCCTTTCATGCAATTACTCGGCTCATTAATGTTTTTGGCTAAGAGCACCAGGCCAGATATTGCTTATGCAGTGGCAAAGCTTGCACGTTACATGACCTGCTATGACGTTACACACTGGAATGCAGCAAAATATATTCTACGTTACCTAAAAGGAACCATAAATTTGGGGATTGTATATGTCGTTGGAAAGGATGTAGAGTTGGTGGGATACACAGACTCGAATTTCGCTGGATGCAAGGAAACATCCAAATCAACAGGGGGTTTCGTTTTCACTATAAATGGTCAGGTTGTTTCATGGCGTAGTGAGAAGCAGTCACTTGTTGCTTTGTCGTCTACTGAAGTGGAATTTATTGCATGGGCATTAGGAGGTCAAGAAGCGATGTGGTTCATTTGTTTTCTTGAGGAGCTTGGATTCCCTCAAAAATGTGTTGTTATTTTGTGGATAATCCGTCAGCTATAAGGATTGCCAAGAACCCAGAGTACCATATAAGAACCAAGCACATTAAAGTGAAATACCACTTCATCCGAGATTTAGTTGCTCAAGGAATTATTATTTTGGAGTACATTCCCACGGATCAGCTGCTAGCAGATTGCCAAACAATGGCTCTATTGAGAGGAAAACTCCGAACTGCAGTGGTGGGTTTGGGAATGACTGAAATTAACCCAGAAATGAGAGAGACCATAAAGAAGCCAACAGCATTCCTTGGATTTATTAAGGGCAAGATGGAGAAGAAGGAGAAACGGAACCCAAAACCAACCCCTGGAATGAACCAACCAATTAATGATATTATGTGCATCGCATCATCAAGTGCAATTGATGTGAAAAACTCTGCTCCTGTTATTCGGAGGCAAAGTAATGTGCCTGTGACCACTGGGTACAGCCAAGTCAGTCTTCTCGTGAAGTTCATTCATCCCTGTGACTTGTTGAACAACAACACTGTTCACACTGACCTGGTTAGGAATGCAAAAGAGAAGTGCAATGCTCTTTATCGGACCATGTTCTTGTACGAGTTAGGCAGGATGTGCTTTCCCCATGAATTTACTGCCATCCTTGTGAGGAGCAAACGAGCATTACCACTCATTCCCTTAATTCCTGTTATTGCCTCAATTATCGGAACTTCCCTTGTTGGAGCTGGTTTTGAGATAGCAGGGACAACGATGTCAGCAATAAATATTGGAAAGATTGGTGATGTAAAGGCAGCCATACAGCAGCAGAAAATTGAGATGGCTAACATGGAGAGACGTTTACTCCAGAACAAAGCAAGCATCACATCTTTGAAGGTGGATTTCAAAAACACCCTCAAAGCACTTCAACAGCACCAAGATGATCATGATGAAATGAAATGGTTCATTGAGACCAGCTACGGCATTTCGTACGTAACGACCCGTTTTATGATGGCAAAATCGTTCATAAAAGATGCAAACCGTGAGATCAAGCAAGGGAATATCTATGCACCCTTCTTGGATTACTTCAACTTTTCATTGCCCTGTACTGATGACTGTCCCATCAGGCTTGCACAAGCTGGAAAATGTCAATTGAACAGTGAACAAGATCGGCTGATCCTTACCTTCAACCAGCCTATAATCAATAGGACGATGCAGTTACTGGAGGCAGACTCATTTAAGCTGATGCTTGTTAAAGGCAATAAAACTTGTACGGTCAGTTACACAGGTCCACAAAATGTCATCTACTCTTCAGCAGACAAATGTGTCTACAACCTTGATGTTAAGCAGCCATTGACACATGACATGATCGTTTCCCCATCCCGCGGCTGCAGCAGAGATACAAGTGTTCCTGAGGGCTCTAAATACTTTGCTATCTCACACTGTGAGGACAAGCGTGAGAATGACTTTATGGACTTTGTACAAGTGAAACCATTTCATGGCAGCTACCATATTTATTGCCCCGGAAGTACCATCGAAATTGAAGGAAGAATGCAAGAATGCCCACAGAGCGTGTTCGTGGTACCCATCTCCACCAACTTCAAGATAAACGAAGTTGAGTTCATTGGATCCCAAATCAGCATTTTCCATAAAGAACCCCCGGAGATCCCCTTCACACTTCACACCAACTGGGCCATGCAACCAAGGATCAACTGGATAAACTTTTTAGGGGATGACACCGAGGAGAAGGAGACCATTGAGAAGATCGAACCGGACTTCCACACCGAGGTACACACCTACACCATATCAGCAATTGGTATTATGTTTGCCGTTATCATTTTCCTCTTCGTAGTTTTGGGATGCGTCATAAAGAAGCATGGTTTCGCCACAATTCCTTTCTTTGTACGAGAGGAACTCAAAGTTAAGTTAAGCTTAAGTTGTTTGCTTGGCCAAATAGGCAACAACATTCGTCGGACATCGTCACAAGATTCAGTGAAGTTTTACTAGGATTCAACGTCATCTCATAAACTAGAGCATTTTAAGAACGAAATTGAACTAATTTAATGTTTGAAAGTGGAAAATGTATGTGAGCATTTCAGTTTTCTAAAATATTGCGATGTATTTCCAACCATGTATACATGGTCATGATAAGTTGAATCACAACCCAAGTTTGAAAGCTAAAGAAAGGTAAAGGCAAAGAATTATGTACATTACATGCATACAAAATATATACGATATCAAAGTGTTAACGACTTTAACTTAAGTTATTGAAGACGTAAAATGTATGTGCGTTTTTCATTTATAAAATAGTAATGTTAGTTGGTTACTAACAGGGCAAGTTGTGTCCTGAAAGCGATTAAAACGAAAATCACCTGTGATCAATTTGTGTGGCTTTGCTTTGTATTTTTTGGCAGTAATAGCGACTTATCGTTTTCTAAATGTCGAGGTTTTGTGGTTCTGTCAGAGTTTCCTGAAAAATGATGATTCTGGGTTTTCTGAAAGCCAATAAGATTGGAAAGGATCATGAATCCATGATGATGACTAGACAAACCACGGTCAGTTTGTCAAAGCTCAAGTACACGATTTAATGTTTTAGAAATTTCAATCAACTTTTAGAAATTTTAATCAACTTTTAGAAATTTCAATTAGTTTAATACCATTTGTTTAGACAATTATAAGCCAGCGCAACATGTACACACATTGATTCTACGTCGAATCGAAAATGCAGTGGGCTATTCAGTTTTAAGATATTTGAAATGGGGATGAGTGTAAATAGTTGGTAAGTTAACTGTTGGTTCATAAGGAATGAGAAGTTATATCTATACCACTAGTATCCCTGATGTTCTTATTTGCGTTCAATGTAGTGACGCAGAGAGACATTTGAGTACTGAGAGTATACAAGTTTTAATTAATCATCGCCATATTTAATGAGAAAATATTTTCTTCGTTTCTAGGGAAATGTAAGTTTACCACGAATCATGAATGGTCATGATCAATTACGTATGTATTGAATATATATATATGAATTGATGTGTGTATGTATTAAAACAGAGTAGATATGATATGCGCAAAATATTAAATACGTAGACAGTGTGTATTTCACCAACTGCAAAGATATAACTTTTAATTAAAGTTTATCGTTTTTACAATTACATTATGAAGGTTTTTAAAATGTGCAAAAAAGATTTTCACGGGATGCTGCAAGGAATAGTGAAAAGCGTATTGCAAATAACTAAGGCGTAACTGTTACAACGTTATATAACTAAATGGTAAATTTTTATTAAAGACACAGTATACGTTGTGATTAAAATTTATAGTTTTTAATTTGAGGTTACTAATGGAAACCTTCAAACGTACAAGTAAATATTATAATATTGAAATAATATTATAAACTATTCAAAAATGTGCAAACGTAGTTTCATGAGTTGTGTGTTTGCTTACTAAATTCTCAAACCGTTACAAATTTATGTCCTATTAGAAGAATTATCATTGTATTGTATTCTTTATGGTCATGTGGCTAAAACATATTTGTGCTAATAAACGTCATAACAAACAAGTATTTTTCATGATGAGCTGAACTTTCCTTAACTGATTTATTCTTGTCATAATGCATACCATTCACTTACAATGAGGCTAAGACCCTACAAAGTTTTCCATGAATTCCTGGATAGCATTTATTTATAGGGTAACAAGTGGTCATATTCTATTTACCATTATAACCACCCCCACTTTAACAAATGGTCAAGAAATAGCTTTACTATCTACAGGAATCAGGCATGATGAAAAATAGCGAAAGATTTTTTTTGCCACAGCACAAATGTTTTTAAAACAAATTTATTTTAATTGAATGAAACCGACGCATGTATAATTTTATTACTATTTTATTTAATTTTTTATGGGTTTTCTTCACAATCATTTGATTTTAAATGTAAATTGATGACACAAAAAAGAAAAAAACAGGATGAAAAACAAGCAGCTCAAGATGCCCCATAAATATTACCTTGCATTCTACGTGTAAAAATGGGAGATTCTCCCATTGCAGTAAACCGTCTTGCTCTTGACATTGACGAAGGCTTGCACTTGTTGCACTTTTGATTAACGCGTTGAGTCCCTGTGCATATCAGTATTCATTCAGTTTCAGTAATCATCCAAAATATTTACATTACATTCAGTATTAATTTCTGCACAAATGGGCAAATTTTTCAAAATATTATGATAAAATGACACGTGCTGAGTGGAGATTTTTTTATGAATTGTGTACAGCTTGCTCATTTGAGCACTTTAAAAATTCATGGATTGGAATTTGGTGACCATGCAATAAAGAAAAGGTTAAAAATCTATAGCTTGTGGAAAGAAGAATATTGGAAAAAGTGTCAATACACTTGTTTTATTATTTTGTAACCAGTGCCACGTAGCTACAAGTCAAAGGACAAATGTACGTACATTGCATTATATTGCTTCTTCGTTTCCTTTCTTCATACTTTTTGCCCAATGTTCACAAATTCAACCAAAATGATATATTATTATTTTACAACATATTTACACTTCTAGCGATAGTGTCACAAAACTAATGGGAATGAATATGGGTTACATAATTATTATGGTTTTTTCTGGTGTCATGCTTCTGGAATGCTGTAAAGTGTATTAATGGCCTTACATACATCTATATATTCATTTTACACTTTTTCCTTGTAGCCAGTAGTGGCTATCCTGTTCCTAGCTTTAAAATGTCTTGCCTTTTTCAGAGTAAATTCTCTTTGTTGTCTACACACAGATTACAAAGTTTCTATCCATAATGAGTACATATATGAGAGTACTTCCATTTCAGACCCAAATGCAGAATCCACAAAGTTACTTCTCTTCTTGTCAATTTTGCAACTCAGCGAAAAGGCATCCAGAAAAACCATACCAGATTTTTTAGCCAAAGGATATGTCACAGGTTCTGTGTGTGTTGAAATACTTGTTTTTATAGAAGTTTATGACAATATATGTATGCATCATGTTTTTTTGGGATCTGACTTACATTCAAACTTTTTTCTCTGCTGTGTGGTGAGGATGGGTTGAGTAGGCAAAGTTGGAAGTCCAAACGACAAGCCTTTTTTCATTTCACTTTCAACCAGTCTACCATTCACCGAACACCAGAATTCTGATACACATCATACTTTTTACACACAATTTGAATTGAAGATGAATTGTACTCAATTAATTTAAAGTCAATTTTTTTGATAAATTAGTGTGTAAAAAAGTGTCGAAATAAAATTATCGTGATAGCTTATCTAAGAAAAAGCTGATCCAGTGAACACTAGTTCCGACTTACTAAAAAGGGGAATGCAATTAAAGTGCAGATAAAATTTCAAGTGAACAGGTGTTGGTGGTCAGTCAGGTTAGTACCACAAGCAACAATTAAACTTGTGGAGTTGGGAAGTTTGGTTGTTGTGGGAGTGAGGGCTGAGGTTAGTTTGCCAGGTAATAAGAGATTCCAGTTTAGTTGATTATTTTACTCCTTCAATTCAAGATTTATCAGTTTTATTTATTTTATAATTATTGACTTGTTGACAGGTTTCAACCCTTTCTTTGACGAGAGGGTTAAATAATCACGAAGGCTTATCATGTGGGGCCAGGGACAATGGTTTCTTCTGGGTAAGCTTTATCCAATTTAAATGGACTTATCTTGATTTGTTAACAGTGGCATGGCATAAAAATTACTTTAAAATTTTCTCATTTGTAATTTACTTGTTTCAACAGGTCTAACATGCTTCCTTGGTCGAACAGGCAACGCAACGGTGTCCGATTCAATACCGGTCCACAAACTACACAAGTTTCCGGAAGAAATCAATTCAACCGTTTTAACTTAACTATTTGGGGGCGCGGTATGTATATGCGCTTTTCATTTTAAAAACAAATTTGAGATGTTAGTAAACTTTTAAACTATATTTAGTGGCTAATACTGAGATTCGCCACACAAAAGTGCATGCTCTACCCTATCATATACCAGTACGCAATTATGCGTAGATAGTTGAGTGAGTAGTTAAATCACAGCTCAAATGTGACTGTAAAAGCATATCTTTTAATTATAGCAAGGTTGTTGTAACGAAAAATGTGCATGTAAAAATATGAGCTGTTTTTAACGTTTTTAAGAGAATCCCTTTCTTGTTATATATTTACAATGAGATGTTCGGCTTAAGCTGTGTATTCAGATAAGCTAGCTAAAACGTTTCTATAACAAAATATGATACACTTTAAAAGTTTGTAGAAAATTAGGAGTAACTGTGACTAGATTGGGAGGATCCAATAAAAAATTCTTACCAACACTCACAGGAATATCAGTCACTGTAAAACTAATTGGTTTGCAATTATTACGAGCGTGTCAAGTGCAACATGTAAACGCACTGGCTCTATTTATTCATAAAAAATTCATTTTGAAATAACAGTATTTACTTTCAAGTTTTTGCGTTTGCTCTTGAAGTTTACTGACTCCACTTCTGAATTAAGATTCTAAGATTCATTGAGACCTGGTTTATGAAACGTTTGTATTTAATTTATTATTATAATTAAGTAAAAGACCCTGTGTATGAAGGGCTACGTTGTTATAAGTTATCTCTCACATTATCAATAATTGGAAATGCAAATATTTTTGTTAAAATAATTTATTCGACACGGCGGCTAATGATGAGTTCTCACAAAATAAGTTAAACAATTAGAGAATTATGAGCCAGTGCAAAATATGTAGAAACGCACATGAAATAAAATTCATAAAATCATGAAATTGTTTAATTTGAAATGTCAATCTTTACTTAATCAACTTATTACGTCTCATCTTGAGATTCATTATATTGTTGTGCTGGCGCATGCTTAATTTTTTCAAATACGCAGATAGGGCTACAGTACGATTGGCTATTTCATCGATCTCCCAATCGACTTGAAAATGTAATAGGATTCATTTTCAAATAAAATAGGCTGTCATAGGACGACAATAATTTTTTTTGAGAATAAATAAATATTATTTGCAAGTTGATAGTCAATGTGAATTTTATTTATGAACTCATTCAAATGTATAGAAATGAGTTGATAGATAACTTTATAAATTATTTTTAAATGCGTAAGATTTTTTTTTCTTATTGTTAATGCGTCCAGTGAATGATCAAAACTGTTAAAATAATGTTATATGTAACATTGGAATGCTTTTCGTAGTATATTCCTTTATGGTACTGTATATATTAAATATATTCATGCTAATAAATTTCATTGAAGTTCAAGTTCATAATTTACATGATGAGCTGAATTTTACTTGACTGATTTATTTTTTCTGAGGCGCAGAACCTTAAAAAAAACCGCTGAATCATGAATGTAGTATGCTGAGCTGAATGCAGACTAATGCGGGGCACTTTGATACAATTTTTTTTATCCTGTTGTATAGTTAGCCTCTTTTTTGCCGTTAACATTATTTTATGAAACAATTAATTACTGACAAACTATAAAAAGTGTTGTCAGTTTCATAATTAAAGTCTTCTTGTGTATCTATGTTATGCAATCAGTAGAATAATTGGGGAAACTTGTAAAAAAAATTGAAAGGAAACTTTTATTTCTCAAAAATCTCACAACTTTTAATAGACATTTTTTCAGGCACGCATTTTTTTTAAACTGCATTAAATTTTCAAATGGAGCAGTATAATATACGGAAGTGGCTTTTTTATTCACCTCTTCCTTAATTTAACTTTTAACTTATTTTAATTAAATATTTTATTGGTTTTCTTTACATTGACATTGTAATGTAAATGAATGATACATTGATGATCTTGAATGTAAATTGATGACTCAAAAAGAAATAATGCAGGATGAAAAACAAGCAGCTCAGGATGTCCCATAAAATATTACCTTGCATGCTACGTGGAAAAAAATTATTTTGTTCCGACTTGACTTAGATTGCTGTGAACCGCATAGGCTTGCAATTTGCACTTCTTGCACCTGTGGTAAATGCTCTGTGCATATCACCAACATATTTGCATTCAGTATTCGTTACTGCACAAGCGCATAATATGGACTTGCAAAATATTATGATGAAAAGAAAAGTGCTGAGTAGAGATTTTTTATGAATTGTGTACAGCTTGCTCATTTGAGCAGTTTAAAAATTCATGGATTGGAATTCAGTGGCCACGCAATAAAATAAAGGGTTAAAAATGTGTAACTTTAAAAACACGCCTTGTGGAAAGAAGAATATTGGAAAAAAGGTCAATACACTTGCTTTATTATTTTGTAACGAGATAGCAGTATTTACTTAAAATTGTTGCGTCTCAAATTGAAGTTCGACTCTACTTTTGACTTTATCGCAGTAATTAATTAATATAATTACAGAATGTGTGAGTATTAGGGCTACATTATGATTAGTTATTTCTCATCAGCTAATTTGAATCGTGAAACCATCAGTGTGTAATTTACCATTTAAAAAATTATACGTTTTTGTTGAAATTTTTGATTTTAGATTAAGTTTATTTTATGAGTGTGTGTACAGGGCAACGTTGACATAAATTATCTCTCACATTCAAATTAAATATCACCAGTGCTTTATGAACAAATGTTAATTTAGTTAATTAGTTTGTAAGGAATATGTGGTCACATGTACCGCTGGCAACTCTAAATGTTCTTCCCTACATTCAATGTGATTATGCAAGAAGACAGTGTAGGAGTCAATTAGTAAAGATTATTTTAAATGTGACTACACTAATTAATAAAATATCAAATCGAATTAAGAATTTCCAATGATGTAAATATACCAGCAATATTATATTTTAAAAGTTATGTAAGTTATCATATCAGATTCAACAAGATTCAGTCAAGTTTAACTAGGATACAATACCATCTCAC
Source organism: Entomobrya nicoleti (assembly GCA_034695465.1). Lineage (NCBI taxonomy): Eukaryota > Metazoa > Arthropoda > Collembola > Entomobryomorpha > Entomobryidae > Entomobrya > Entomobrya nicoleti. The sequence goes on from JAQFZG010002250.1 coordinate 13,214, forward strand.
AAATTGGAGCAATTTCAGAAATACATTCAACCAATTAAATGCTTGAAAGCGCAAAAATGTATTTGAGCATTTCATTTTCTAACATATTGAAGTGTTTTACTTTTCTTACTTTACGTTCATTTTGTAGTGAGTATTGGGTTTAAGTGGACAATATAATGATCGAAGTTGCCAATCAGTGTCGTTAACCACTGAAAAAGCCATTGTACCATTTAAAAAAATCCTTTAATTGGTTATGGTAAATAAGCAAGAACGTTTAGGGAACTGGTAATTGGTTTTTACTATAAAATGTATTTCAAGTAATTCTATTTTAAATACTGGGATTTAATTGGAAAGGTCAAGTATTTTTTAAACAATAGCTCATCAGTCCCCAAAGAAATATCAGTCAATCAGCCACTAGATTTGTTTAGGAAATTATGAGCGAGTGCAAAATGTACATGCGCTGGCACCACGAATTTATTAAATTTGTTAATTTTGAAAAAAAAAATTTTTACTTGAATTTGGGAATGACTGAGTGGTAATATTTATGTACCGCTGGCATTACTAATGTTCTTTTCGGTGTACAATGTAGTTACACAGAGAGATATTTGAGTACTTAAAGTGTACAAGTTTTATAATTAACCATGGCCGTATTTAATAAGAAAATATTTAAAGTTTGTAAAATATTTTTAATTTGAGGTTACTAATGGAAGCCTTCAAACGTACAAGTAAATATACATATTGAAATAATATTATGCACTACTTCAAAATGTGCAAAACTAGTTTCATGAGTTGTGTATTTGTTTATTAAATTCTCAAACCGTTACAAAGATATGTCCTATTGGAATAATTATCATATTGTATTCTTTATGGCCTTATAGATGAAAATATATTTGTGCTAATAAACGTCATAACAAACAAGTATTTTCCATGACGAGCTGAACTTTCCTTAACTGATTTATTCTTGTCCTAATGCATTCCATTCAGTTACAATGAGGCTAAGACCCTACAAAATTTTCCATGAATTCCTGGATATCATTTAATGATGCGGTAACAAGTGGTCATATTCTATTTACCATTATAACCACCCTTACTTTATCAAATGGTCAAGAAATAGCTTTACTCTCTACAGGAATCGGGCATGATGAAAAGTAACGAAAGATTTTTTTACCACCGCACAAGTGTCTTTAAAACAAATTTATTTTAATTGAATGAAACCGACGCATGTATAATTTTTATTAGTATTTTATTCAAATTTTTCATGGGTTTTCTTTTGATAAACGCGTAGCGCGTAGTGCCGCTGTGTATACCAGTATTCATTCAGTTTCAGTAATCATCCAAACATATTTAAATTACATTCAGTACTAATTTCTGCACAAGTGCATACGGGCAAATTTTGCAAAATATTATGATAAAATGAAAAGTGCTGAGTGGAGATTTTTTATGAATTGTGTACAGCTTGCTCATTTGAGCACTTTAAAAATTCATGAATTGGAATTTAGTGGCCATGCAATAAAATAAAGGGTTAAAAATGTGTAGCTTTATAAGCAAGCCTTGTGGAAAAAAGAATAATGGAAAAAAGGATCAATACACTTGTTTTATTATTTTGTACCGAGTGCCACGTAGCTATAAGTCAAAGGACAAAGGTACGTACGTTTGCATTATATGTATCACTTCTTTGTTTCCTTTCTTCACACTTGTTGCGCAATGTTCACAAATTCAACCAAAATAATATATTATTATTATACTGCATATTTACACTTGTAAGGATAGTGTCACAAAACTAATGAAAATGTATAGGACTCGTATGGGTTACGTAATTATTATGACTTTGACCGGCGTCATTCTTCTGGAATGCTGTAAAGTGTAGTAATGGCCTTACATCTATGTATCCATCTTACACTTCTGCCGTGTAGCCAGTGGCTATCATATCCCTAGCTTTAAAATGTACTTTAAAAAGTTACTTCTCTCCTTGTCAATTTTGCAACTCTTCGAAAAGGCATCCATAAAAACCAAAGCAGATTTTTTAGTCAAAGGATTTGGCACAGGTTCTCCGTATGCTGAAATACATGTTTATGTACAAGTTTATGACAATATATGTATGCATCATGTTTTTTTGTGCTCTGATTTACATTCAACCTTTATTCTCTGGTGTGTGTGGTGGGGTTGGGATTTGAGATGAGCAAGCCAGCTTAGAAGTGCAAACGACAAGCCTTTTTATTTCATTTCACTTTCAACCAGTCTACCATTCACCGTACACAAGAATTCCGATACACATCATCCGTTTTACACACATTTGGAATTGAAGTTGATTTGTACTCAATTAATTGACAGTCAAACATTTGTGAGAAATTGGTGTATAAAAAAGTGCCGAAATAAAATTATTGTCGTGATACCTTATCGAAGAAAAAGCTGATCCAATGAACACTTGTTCCGACTTTCAAAGAAAGCGGAATGCAATTAAAGTCCGGATTAAATTGCAAGTGGAAAGGCTTTGACAGTCAGTCAGACTAGTAGCACAACCAACAATGAGACTTGTGGAGTTTGGGAAGTTTGGTGGTTGTGGGAGTGAGGGCTGAGGTTAGTTTGCCAGGTAATAAGAGATTCCAGTTTAGTTGATTATTTCACTCCTTCAATTCAAGATTTATAAGTTTTATTTATTTTAATAATTATTGACTTGTTGACAGGTTACAACCCTTTTCTTTGACGAGAGGGTTAAACGTGAAATGGGTATTCAAGAAAGCTTATCATATGGAGGCCAGGGACAATGGTTTCTTCTAGGTAAGTTTTATCCAAGTTAAATAGGCTTATCTTGATTTGTTAACAGTGGCATATGGCATTCAAATTACTTTTAAATTTTCTCATTTCTAATTTACTTGTTTTAACAGGTTTAAGGTGCTTCCTTGGTCGAGCAGGCAATGCAACGGTGTCCGATTCAATTCCGGTCCACAAACTGCAGAAAATTTCCGGAAGAAATTCAACCGTTTTAACTTGACTATTTGGGGGGGGGGCGCAGTATGTATGTGCGTTTTTCATTTTAAAAAGATATAAATTTGAGATGTTAGTAAATAGTAAACTTTTAAACGATATTAAGTGGCTAATACTGAGATTCTCTGCACAGTAATGCATGCTCCACCCTATCATATACCAGTACACAATTATGCGTAGGTAGTTAAGTGAATAGTTAAATCACAGCCCAATTGTGAAAGTAAACACATATCAAAAGTACGATTGGGTGTCTCATCTCTGCCTTCAACATGATTACACAGGGAGACAGTTAAGTAAGAAAGATTCATTTAACCACGACCATGCTTATTAAGAAAATAATTAAAATGTACAAAATATTTGGTTGGATGGTTTCGTGGGAACTGATAGTTTAGCGGGAATCATGAAACCATCATGAGTGTTTTTAATCAAATTAAAAAGATTACCTTCTCATTGAAGTTTATAATTTGAACCACAGGTTATTTACGACGAACGCATTCAAATGTATAGAATGAGTTGATAGATAACTTTATGAAGGATTTAGAAATACAAACGTTAAAAATGTGTTGCTAATGCTTCTACTGAGTGCTCAAACTGTAAACTCAAACTATAAAATATATTCATGCTAATAAATTTCTTTGAAAGTTCATAATTTACATGTTGAGCACAATTTTCTTTGACTGATTTATTTTTTTGATAAGATTCGACTCGACTCTTTTTCTTTTTTTCTGAGGCGCATAACCTTACAAAAAAACGTTTTCATAAAAAATAAAACCAAGGTCATGGGGCCACCAAACAAATGTGCAGATATTGCATGACAATGACAAGTATTTTTTTTAACTGCATTACATTTTAAAATGGGGCAACAGAACAATATGTATTTATCATACAAATAAATTATTCAGGAAATAAATAATTACTCATAAATAATATCAATCAAAACTAGCCCCCTCACTCATTCATCATTACAACAATTCACAATACTAATTCACAATTCACATTTTTGATAGAATAAATTAACTACCTAATTTACGTTCAAGAGAGAGCCTAAATTAAAAGGATAAATATTTTCCAAAGCTAATAAACCATATAAAATTTAATAGTGTAGTCAAAGTTCAAGGGTCGTATCTATTTAGATGCATCCTTCTCAGATTTTTCTT
>JAQFZG010002251.1:0-17328 GCA_034695465.1 Entomobrya nicoleti
TAACTTTTTTTGGGGGGCATCTAGGAAGATAAGGTTTGGGATGTGGACGTTTCAGAAAAAGTTCTTTCGATTTTGACAAAAAAAATATGGTCGAAAAAAAAAACCACCACTTGTTTACTCCAACCGAAATTTGCACAAAAGGATTTAAACAAAAGACGAGTCTTACTCGTCACAAGAAGACGGTCCACTCGGATGAGAAAAGATATGAGTGTCATCAATGCAGCTACAAATCGGAGAGGAAAGATAGCCTGGAACAACACATCATGACTAGACACGAAGGCTTACGACCTCACAAATGCAACCTCTGTGACAAATGTTTTGGCCGAGCTAGCGAACTAGGAGTGCATATGAGATTTCACACTGGAGAGAGACCTTTCAAGTGCACCACTTGTCGCAAGGACTTCGCGACATCATCAGCACTTCTAATTCATTCAAGAGTCCACAGCGGAGTGCGTCCGTATCGCTGCTCAAAGTGCAACAAGTCATTTGGAAGAAGGGATCACCTCACCAGGCATCAGCAGGTGCACTTGAATGAAAGGAAATTCCAGTGTGACTTGTGTCACAAGACATTCAACCACAAATGCGCTTTGAAGGAGCACAAGCAACTTCACGATGGACACAAAGCAGTCAAGTGTCCACTCTGTCCTAAAAAGTTCGAGACTTCCAGTGATGTTCGACGTCATGTTCGTTGGCATACTGGAGAGAAGCCGTACAAGTGCACAGTCTGTGCGAAAGCCTTCCGTCATAAACAGGTGTTAGAAGATCATTTGCGGAGCAAGCATTTGGGGGGAAATCCGTAAAATTGTCGAAAGTGTGGAAATGAGCATGGAAGTAGTTCGGATCTCTCCAAGCACAAAAAGTCATACAAGAAATTACGCTGAAAGAATGCCACATGACCATGCCTTCACATTGTTTTTGACGCATTTAGACATGATGATAATTTTTGCAAATATTTTGTTATTTTTATGGGCGTTTGTATTTCTAGTTTTTTTACTTCTAGTCGTATTGTATGCCCAAGCGTTTATTATAGCAATTAGTGTTAGTTTTCGTTACTTTTAGTCTTTTAAGAAATATATTGAATAAATAAAATTAGATGACATTGACAATTGACTTAAATGTTGACTAGTTTTAAGTAATTCCTAATAAATAAAGAGACATTCATGAGATATCTACTTACCTTTCGTTTCCCATATTATCAGCATTCATTTTCAGCCACCATTCATCATCTTGATCGATCACGATTGCAGTGCGTTTTAACAAACTTATTTCATATCAAACTCTCAAACCATCTCACTCAATTACACATGTTTTTTGTACAGAATTGTGACTATTATCCGCATCTCTTCGATTTCCCCCAACTCAATACCATTTATGATTTGTGATGAACCCAAATTAAAAATAACCTTTGACCTCTGACCTAACGAACGATCCTCTCAACTTTATACTTTTTCGTTGTCCTCTCCAAACTCTGCAGAATATAAATAGTAGTATGGCTGGTGAACCAATCATCATTCTCTCTTGGAGCTCCTTTCAACCAAGGTGTACATTTAAACTTTTGACCAATCGAAATAAATAACCGTAAATCAAAGTTCTTTTCAAATTTAAGGTAAAGCTGTGTCATTTTTGGGAAACAAGTCAAAAGATTGAGATGGATCCTTGCAGCATGTCTTTGGATGAGATTATCCAATTTCGCAAGCAAACTACAACCGAAAGTCCCATCTTCAAACGAAGAATCCCTCCAAAATCACTTGTGAGTCTTCCGTTGGATATCGCCATTCGTCGACTCATCTTGAATCCCAAGAGACGCCACTTGGAACAAGACAAGCCAGTAAATCAAGTTATTTCTGCAAAGGCTTCAGAACAAGAAGGGCAACAACCTGTTGCGAAAATTAGATTTGTGAAGGTGGACGGAGGAGGGTGCCGAGGAGGAGCGCCCTCCTAACAACGAGGTGGATGCAGGTGACCCAGTTCCCCAAGCTAACTACCAGCCAAGCTGATACCTTTTTAGCAAACATGACCTCTGGAATGACGATCCAACTCCAGACTGGCAAGCGAAAAGTTATCAACTGTCAAGTGGACCGGTTACGAGAGTGGCGCTGCGTTATAACTTCTGGCTCAATAACAGGCAATAAAAATAACAAATCATTTAATTAATTAAGATTTTAATTTAACATCAATAAATAATTATTATTTTAATTTTTGAATAATTGAAGGGATGGCGGACTCTTTTCGAAAAGAAGTGGCAAGGGAAATAGGCTGCGTCGAGTTTTTGCAGACTCTTGGAGAGGCGGACAAGGAGGTGTACATTCCAAAGTATTCTGTGTCGAATGAGCTGTTCATCCACCCCAACATTGTTCTCGTCGTGGAAAACGAGGCAGCTCAAAGGGGCCTACCACTCCAAACTGCCATGAAAATAAGGTCAATTAAGATTGAGGAAGGGAGACATGGAACGGTGCATCTTTATCAATACTTTGTTTTCCTGGGCGACAAAGCTTACAGAGGTAATTGCACCAGCTTATCAGACAAAAAAAAGTACAAAAAAGAATTAAGGAATCAGATAAAAAAGTGTTAATCTTTTTATGCATATTTTTTTCAGGTGAAAGTTTTATTGGAGCGTACGCCGAAGTGCAAGCAGCCAACAAGGCGTTTGAAGGGCTAACCGGAACGACAGTCGTTCCAAATAAGTATTTCACTGGAGACAACTGTGATCAATTTCAAGCCAAGTGGTGTGAATTGAAAACTTAAAAATCATCCGTTAAATTGGTTTGCGTGAAAAGTTGGAAGAAATTAAATTAATTGGAAAATGTCTGACTCGGAGTTGGAATCGCTAAATTGATAATTGTGGAACATTTTTGTATTTTAATTTGGAACGGAAATTGAAAATTAACAAAAACTATTAATTAAAAAAAATATTCAATACATTAAAAAAAAGTTATAAAATGTGACTTAAAACAGGAAATAGTTTTTTTTTAAATTAGGCGAATAATGAACATTCCCATTCCGAAAACATCAGTTTCTAAAAATTGAAAATTGCATTGTAGTCAAATGAGCATAGAGCAAGCTGTACTGTCGCTGAGTGCCCCACGTCAGTGGCTACTACGCGCGTGGTACAGTTGTATCTTGGGTCGTCGTATGACGAATGACGAAAGGATGGGGCTGTTCATAATACGTGCGTTCAAACCAGTAAATATCTACCATTTACTTTACATAATACGTCTTACGTTAAATGCATACAATGTAGACATGAAACACGGAAGATAATTATTTACTTCAATCATCAACTTTTTTGCAAACTTCTAACATGGACAACCCCATAACTCTCACACTGACTGATGCATTGCTCTACCATCTACCAAAATTGTCTATTTTGTGCCTGTGCTGCTGCTGAAGTTTTCTCCAGTGTGATTTTGTGAGATTAATACGGTCGAAATAATTTATATTTTTCAATTTTTAATCTTCCTGGATTTTTCAAAAAGTTTTGAATAAACTGTTGCTGAGGCGGTTGTGATAATTAGCAGTGTTATTTGTACTTTTTACTTTTTACTACTATTAATTATCAGTCAGTTCTAAAGTGTAAATTATCTGTTGGGCTAACGCAAGTTGTAGTTTTGTTGAGATAGTTGACATGTAATTACACCATTCAGATAACTAAAAATAATTGTTGTCATTGTGTTAAAAATTGTTGGGTGTTAATACCCAATAATCTTAAATTATTTATTAATTATGCTATATTATTAATTATAGTTCTTTCTTCATCTCCGTCTCCGGATTCATCTCCATCTGAAACAGTTAGTTGGGCGGATTGTGTTGTGAGCTGATTAAAAGAATAATTTCCACACCACCTTATTTTCAAATGGCAGACCCACGAGAACTTTTCCCAGAAGAAGTAAACTAAATAAACTTAAATATTTTAAATGACTGACTTATATGAATATTTCCTATTTAAATCTATTATTAACCAATAATAAATGGTTTCATTAATTTTCAGGTCTGGTGCATCATTTTGGACGGAGTTGATGACCCTCAGGATGTCCTATCCTGCTTTCGCACATGTCGTCTATTTAAAAGATATTTAAGTGTAACTCGAACAACGTGGACGTTTTCGTTAGTGCTGCCATCTCTAATCAAATTCTTACCGAACCCCGACGTTCTTAATTGTCGTTTAGTATCTAAGGATTGGCGAAAGGGTGTTGATAATTGTCTCCAGTCAGAAGAGTTTGTCCCAACTATTCTCGAACAACTCAAAATCAAGATAATTGACACAAACTTATTTAATCCCATCTTCAAGCCTACAATCGTCACTAGGATCCCAAAACATCATCCTCGACACAGAGAAGATCGGAACGTGCTTTTCTTTTATTGCCACCTTCATATTTTTATATCAATTATTTATGAGACTTCGTGGAAAGTGTCCGCATTCCATGGTCATCGTCTCGCTCGACCCTCGGCAGAATATATTATTGATAAACTGAACTACTTATTTTTAAATAAGTTGGTAGTAAAGTAATTGATAAAAATATGAAGGCGATCTAAGAAATTCACGTTTCGATCTTCTCTCTCGAAAGTTTGGTAACCGAACGGATAATCCGTGAACTTAGAAGACTTGGGAGGGACCTTGGAATGCTGGAATTTCAGGATCCAAATCCTGAAATTCTGAATGTTCATCGAAACGAAATGTTAGAATTCACTTCACTCTTTGGAGATAATCCAGAGCACAACCCGTTCCCTTGCCGAGCCGTTGTGCTAACTATTACTGACGATGATATTGGGGATGCGCTTAGTTTTTTGAATATGTTTGGCGACCATATTTGGTCACTTGGAATACTAATAAGGCTTGAAAGACAGGGATACTACCAAATACTAAAACTGATTTGGAATGTTCTGAATCAAGTGCCGAATTTAAGAAATTTCTTTTTCGGTGAGGATCTCGGACATGAAATTTTGTTTCAAGAGGAGACTGATTCCGATTTAAGTCAATTCCTCCCGACAAACCCAACTCCTCCACTCAAATTTTTGAAAAGGATTGAACTAAGCACATCGAACTATATAACTAAATTTATGATAGACATGGCGTTTCGTAACTGTAGCCCACCTGTAGCCATACTTTTCATTTAATAATATTAATTTTGGTTGAGGATTAAACACCATTCGAAAAAAAAATGTAAAATGAGTAGAAAATGGTTGATAGTTATATTAAATGGTTTTAAATTTGGAATAGGGTATACATTTGGGATGTGTGGAAAATGAAGGCTGTTGGCTCAAGTAAATTGAAACGAAGATGTTTTATAAATGGGAAATATTTCCGAAGCATGTGAGGTCGTACTTTTACCTCAGGAAAAATATTTTAAATTGTTTAGCATCTTGTATGGAAAAGTGTAGTTAAAAATCTTTAGTTTTTTACAAGTATTCTTTGACCCTATGCATTTTACTTTAGACATTGCAAGGGAAACTTAGTCGGTGTACCTTCCGCTCCTTTAAAATGTATCTGTAAATATTTTGATATTCATAAATTGATTAGTACAAAACTATTGTGTTATTAAATCATAGTCAAAGTACAAAGTCAAAAAAATGTCCAATAAAAAACTATTGTAAATATGATAAATGTAAAATAAACTGAAGATAATTTTTGCTAAATGCAACATCTACATAATATTATGCATCTCTTTGATTTCTAGCAACTTGATTTTGATACGTGATGAATTTTTTTTACGTGATAGTTAACCTTTCATTTAATCTTTAACCGCACTACTATAACTAATAACTCTACATTTGAATTTAAGTTGAAAGACATTTTCATGACTTTTTTGCTCTGTTAAATGTTTTTTTTGTCCTTTTCTCATGCAACTCATAAACAATGCTATAGCACGAATCCTGCCGAGTCCGGAGTGCCATCTTCCATTAAACTCATTTACTCTTGCGTAGTTAAAAAAAAAATCCAACCAAACTCTTCTGCTCTTTGTTCATTTTCTCAAACAAGAAGATTCATGTGAGCATGAACACATTTACCAGTTCTCCTGTAGATTTCGTGAGGGGCTTTTAATAAAATTTCGCTAGTCTTACAATGAATACAATTTTGAGCATCTGTACATTTTCCTATTAAACAAATTGGGTTACATGCATTAACTAATGCTAAATGCAATCATGGGATTAGTTTCGTTTTCCATATATTTTTTAAAAGGAGAGCATATATCATTTCCCTTAACACTCCGTTTGAACTTGTTAAATCAAGATGCAATTGTGTTGTAAATTAACCCATCAAATCCATTGCATAAAAATTTTGATAAACAAAAGCTAGCCAAAAAGATGATTACTTTTTTTTTTGAAGAAGCCTTTAATTTTAACCAATTTGATGACATGCTTTGTGGAATACATGAAGCATATCAATATGTTGAATCTTTTGATGTGGTGACGTTTTTCTAATCTGAGGTAAACACACTAGAACTTTTATAAATGTGCATTTTTCATTGGACTGCATGCAAAAGGAATTCTTATACTTTAGAAGGCATGGTTGTGTAGTGGAGATGGCATGATATGTGCTGCATTGCATTGTTTGTACTGTTGTAAGTTGAAAGAGGACCATCAGCAATGTTTGTGGTGATGATGCCCATTTTTATTCCTTTGTCAGTTGTCAACTATCAATCCAACAGGAGCACAAGACAAGTACACTTATGATTTTTTGTGGATTGGAGAAAATACATATTGGCTTCCTTCTTGTCTTCATCTTGACTAATGTGGTCATTAGCATATTTTAGATAAACTCGATAAAAGTATTCAAATAATATCTATGCACAAAAATCGAGGATGCTGAAGAATTCTTATCTGCTGCATATCTTTTCCTTTGACCTGGCTACGTACGAAGTACTATACAAAATGGTAAAGGTATACAAAATGCTATATTATAGTGGTCGTGCCTATTTTTTGGTGAATGTTATGTACACTTCTGATTTTGTGAGTTGCCAAGAACGCTTCATTTTCTTGTTGGATGTCCTTCTCTGAAGTTGAGACATTTTTTTGGTTAAAGTTAAATCAGTTTTACAAAAAATTGCTACAAATCTATTAATCATAATTATTAATTACACGTATAAGATTTCTAGTTTTGTGAGTGCATTCTTTTCGTTTGTGAAACTGTAAAGTAAAAGAATAAGAGTAGGATGTGTTGACTGAGACAGCAGCGGAGCATTAGAAATTGTTGAAATGTAAGTATTTTTTATAATATGTGGAAAAAGAAGTGATGTTGATGTATTAATTAGGTATTACAACCTGTTTTGTAAAAATTTACTAATGGGAGCTCTAATTTATTTCGGTAGGCCTAACGGGAAGTCGACATGTCCATTCTGTGGGGAAGTACCTCGTGATCTACCTGTTCATCTGCTTCGTCATATTGGGGAAAAGCCCTTTCACTGTTCCGTCTGCCGAGAAGAATTCAACACAGAAGGAAACAAGAAGCAGCACGAACTAATACATGGGCGAGAAAGGCGTTTCTCTTGCGGAATTTGCAACAAAGCATTTAAGCAAAAGGCGAATCTGACAAGTCACAAGAAGACAGTACACTCAGATGAGAAAAGATATCAGTGCCCTCAATGCAGCTACAAATCGAAATGGAAGCAGCACCTTAAGCGACACATCAATTCTTGTCACCAAGGCTTACGACCTCACAGCTGCAACCTCTGTGCAAAATCTTTCGCTCAAGCTGTCACCCTAGGAGCTCATATGAGAATTCACACAGGAGAGAGGCCATTCAGATGCACAACTTGTCGTAAGAACTTCCCCACATCATCACAACTTCAAGTTCATTCAAGAAGCCACAGCGGAGCGCGTCCGTATCGCTGCTCAAAGTGCAACAAGTCATTTACACAAAAGAGCACCCTAAACAGGCATCAGCAGGTGCACTTGAATGAAAGGAAATTCCAGTGTGACTTGTGTCACAAGACATTCAACCACAAAGGGGATTTGAAGACGCACAAGCAACGTCACAGTGGACGTAAGGCATTCAAGTGTCCACTCTGCCCTAAAAAGTTCGTGACTTCCAGTAATTGTCGGCAACATGTTCGGTCGCATACTGGAGAGAAGCCCCACAAGTGCACGATCTGTGCGAAAGCCTTTCGAGGTAATTGGATATTAGAGGACCATTTTCGGACCAAGCATTTGGGCGAAAATCCCTACATTTGTCGAAGGTGTGGAAAGGAGCACGGAACTAGTTCGCATCTCTCTTGGCACAAAAAGGTATGCAAGAAATTACGCTCAAAGAATTCCACATGACCGTGCCTTCACAACGTTTTAACTGCCTTTAAACGAGTACCGGCTTCAACAACTTAGAAAACATAATGATAAATCCATCTGTGCAAATATTTTATTATTTCTAGTTTTTTAATCCTAGTCTGTAGTCGTATAGTATCTAAACGTTTATTATAGCAATTAGTGTGGTTTTCGTTACTTTTAGTCTTTTAAGAACTATAATAAATAAATAAATGGAGATGACATTGATTTAAATTTTAAGTAATTCCGAATAAATAAATAGTGTACATATTTAACAGACATTCATGAGATATCTATCTACCTATTTCGTTTTCCCTATTATTAGACACGATTAGCATTCATTTTTATCCATCATCCATCATGATTACAATTGCAGTGCGTTTTATCAACTAACATTTTGTTTCATTACAATCTCACAAATTATTTCAATCACTTGCATATTTTTTGCCTGGAAAAAATGCCTAGAATTTGTGGTGCATAAATAATATAAATTAATTTTTCCTTAATTACTAATTAATAAATAGTAATTAACTCATAATTTAATTTTTGAAAAGACTCGTGATAAATGCAGTTTCATACATTCGCATCCCTTCGATTTCCCCCAACTGGCTAACATTTATTATCTCACTTTTCCCCCCAACGCCAACCTTTTTTCAATCTTCAATCAAATTACCATGCGTCGCCATGAACCCAAATTAAAATTAATTTTCAATAATTTTAACCATGTTTCAATTCAATTTTGCACCGTTTTCTGATACAAGCTATGCTGTAAAATTTTTTCAAATGGTAAAGAATCCTTTTAAATGTTAATCAATTTCATGACTTACTTTCTTCTGGCATGCGTCAACATGTCAACAAATGGCTTCTTTGAAAGTACACTTATTTTGAATCTCAGAGAAAACTTAAAGTCTGCAATTATTATGGAACTGCAAGCAAAGTGCATTCACAGTCTGGTTTGTTATTAATACAAAGTTCAATTATGAAGTGACGACGATGATAGAGTTCATCTCTTCGACTCCCCATCCCCGCAACTGAATCCAGACCTGCATCCATGCAATTTCGATAGCGTGCATAAAAAGGAGAAATCAGCATTGTCACCTGCAATCAATTCCAACTAAAAATCCATTTATAATGCAATTATCTCGTTAATTAACCTTCTCTGGAAATATATTTTTTCTTTCTCTTTGCCTATCAGCAGAATGAGCTACATAATATATTTTGTATACTAATTTTTCCCCAAGAAATGCATAACAGAAAGAACGTGATTTTATTTGGAGCAAAACGGGTAGACCAAAAAGATAACCTTTTTTCAAGAAACCTCTTTTAACCACTTTGATGGCATATTTTGTAGAATACGTGAAGCATATCAATAAGTTAAATATGTGGATGTAATAATATTTTTTTAATCTAAAGGAAACACAAAGTAGAATTTTTATGAATGTGCATTTTTCATTGGAGTGCATGTAAATGAATTGTTATGCTTTAGAAAGCATGGCTGTGTAGTGGAGATGGGATGATGTGTTGTCAAGGGATTTAAAAGAAACCCCATCATAAAAATGAATAAAGTGTGGCGATATAACCATTTTCATTCCATTCTCAACTATCAACTATGAATGCAACTGAGGCACAAGTATATTTATGATTTTTGGTCTATTTGAGAATATGGATGATGGTGTGTACGATGAAAAAAAGCCGTGTTTCTTTTTCTCCTTTTCTAGGCTGAGGTGATCATTAGCATATTTTGGATGAACTCGATTTAATGCACCAAAGTATTCAAATAAGCTGAAGGGGTCGATTTTGGTCGGTTGATGGTTCGTGTACAAAAATATGGAATGCTACTCTTCTTATCTATTTTTTCGCCTTCTGTGAGATGGCTGAGAAATATTGGAATTGGAATGCTGTATGTTATAGTGATCGTGGCTATTTTAGTAGGTTTTTTGTTGAAGGCTACGTGCAGTTCTTTTCTAGGTGTTCATTCCTGAACAAGTATGCTTTACTTCTTGTTTTTTGTGTTAGATCTGTAATCTTTGTAAGCAGGATTTCCTCTATTTCCAATTAAATCAGTTTTGCTCAAAGTTTCTAGAACATTGGAATCATAACTATTTTTTAGAAAAATTCAAGATTTTTAGTTGTGAGAAGACACTTTTCAGTGATTATAAATTGAGTAGTGCCAAAAATATTAAGGTTAGGACATTAAGCTGTTGTTGAGTGAGAAGGTGACGGCGCTTTATAAATTGTTGAAATGTGAGTTTTTTTATTATCGGTGTAGAAATAATTGCTGTCATTGTGTCAAAAGCATTTAAAACTTTCGAGAAAACATGTACTAAATTGTGTGCTATTAATTTTGTGTAGGGCTAAAGGAAAGTCGACATGTCCATTCTGTGGGGAAACACCTCAACGACTACCTCTTCATCTGCTTCGTCATATTGGGGAAAAGCCCTTTCACTGCTCCCTCTGCCGAGAAGAATTCAACAGAGAAGCACACAAGAAGACACATGAACTAATACACGGGCGAGAAAAGCGTTTCTCGTGTGAAATTTGCACAAAAGGATTTAAACAAAAGACGAATCTGACACGTCACAAGAAGACGGTCCACTCGGAGGAGAAAACATACCAATGCCCTCAATGCAGCTACAAATTTAAACGAAAGGAGCACCTTAACCTACACATCAATTCCTGTCACCAAGGCTTACGACCTCACAAATGCAATCTTTGTGGAAAATCTTTTGGCCGAGCTGATCATCTAGGAGCTCATATGAGAGTTCACACTGGAGAGCGACCTTTCAGGTGCCTAACTTGTCATAAGGACTTCCCCACATCAACACAACTTCAACTTCATTCAAGAAGCCACAGCGGAGCGCGTCCGTATCGCTGCTCAAAGTGCACCAAGTCATTTGCCCAAAAAAGTAACCTCAAAAAACATCAGCAAGTGCACTTGAATGAAAGGAAATTCCAGTGCGACTTGTGTCACAAGACATTCAACCACAAATGCAATTTGATGGAGCACAAGCAACGTCACAGTAGACTTAAGGCATTCAAGTGTCCACTCTGCGCTAAAAAGTTCGTGACTTCCAGTGAACTTCGGCAGCATGTTCGGGCGCATACTGGAGAGAAGCCCCACAAGTGCACAGTCTGTGCTACAGCCTTCCGCGATAGAAGAACGCTAGAGGACCATTTTCGGAGCAAGCATTTGGGCGAATATCCCTACATTTGTCGAACTATTAATAAATAAATTGCGATGACATTGACTTAATTTTGATTAGTTTTAAGTAATTCCGAATAAATAAATAGTGTACAAATTTAACAGACATTCATGAGATATCTATCTACCTTTCGTTTTCCCTATTATTAGACACGATCAGCATTCATTTATATCCATCATCCATCATCATGATTACAATTGCCGTGCGTTTTATCAACTTACATTTTGTTTCATTACAAACTCACAAATTATTTCAATCACTATTGTCATATTTTTTGTCAGCAAAAGTGCTTAGAATAATGTGGTGCATAAATAATATATTCATCACTTAATTTTTCCTTAATTATTAATTAATAAATAGTAATTAACTCATAATTTAATTTTAGAAAAGACTGGTGCTAAATGCAGTTTCATACATTCGCATCCCTTTGATTTCCCCCAACTGGATAACATTTATTATCTCACTTTCCCTCAACGCTAACGTTTTTTCAATCTTCAATCAAATTACCTTGCGTCGCCATGAACCAAAATTTAAAATAATCTTCAATGATTTTTTCATGTTTAAAATCAATTTTGCACCGTTTTCTGATACAAGCTATGCTGTAAAATTACATTTTTTTCAAATGGTAAAGAATCCTTTTAAATGTTAATCGAATTCATGACTTGCTTTCTTCTGGCATGCGTCAACATGTCAACAAATTGCATCTTTGAAAAAAGACTTATTTCTACTCTGAGAGAAGACTTAAAGTCTGAATGTATTATGGAACTGCAAGCAAGCGCATTCACATTCTGTTTTTGTTATAAATGCAAAGTTCAATTATGAAGTGACGACGATGATGGAGTTCACCTGCAATTAATTCTACATAAAAAGCCATTTATAATGCAATTATCTCGTTAATTAACCTTCTCTGGAAATATATTTTTTCTTCTCTTTGCCTATCAGCAGAATGAGCTACATAATATATTTTGTATACTAATTTTCCCCCAAGAAATGCATAACAGAAAGAATGTGATTTTATTTGGAGCAAAACGGGTTGACCAAAAAGAAAATTACCTTTTTTCAAGAAACCTCTTTTAACCACTTTGATGGCATAATTTGTAGAATACGTGAAGCATATCAATAAGTTAAATCTGTGGATGTAGTAATATTTTTTTTTAATCTGAGGCAAACACAAAAAGTAGAATTTTTATAAATGTGCATTTTCCATTGGAGTGTATGTAAATGAACTGTTATGCTTCAGAAAGCATGGCTGTGTAGTGGAGATGGGATGATGTGTTGTCTTGGGATTTGAAAGAGAGCCCTCATAATTAATTGTGGCGATATGACCATTTTCATTCCATTCTCAACTATCAACTATGAATGCAACTGAGGCACAAGTATATTTATGATTTTTGGTCTATTTGAGAATATGGATGATGGTGTGTACGATGAAAAAAAGCCGTGTTTCTTTTTCTCCTTTTCTAGGCTGATGGCTGAGGTGGTCATTAGCATATTTTAGATAAACTCGATTTAATGCACCAAAGTATTCAAATAAGCTGAAGGGATCGATTTTGGTCGGTTGATGGTTCGTGTACAAAAATATAAAATGCTACTCTTCTTATCTATCTTTTTTTGCTTTTTGTGAGATGGCTGAGAAGTATTGGAATGATGTATGTTAGAGTGATCGTGGTTATTTTAGTAGGTTTTTTTTTGGTGAAGGCGACGTGCAGTTCTTTTTTAGGTGTTCATACCTGAACAAGTATGCTTTACTTTTTTTGTGTTAGGTCTGTTATCATTGTAAGCAGGATATTTCTTTATTTAATGACCTTGCTTTCTAGTATGCATCAACATGCGAACAAGTCAATAATTTTGAATCTTTGAAACAAGTTACATTACAAACTTTTAATTATAATTTATATTTATTTTGCGAATAACTTAATCATGCTTTTTTATAACCAGTTAATTGAGTTTCGTGTAAGACAAAAAAAGCAGACAGACTTTTCATTCATTTCATCTCAAATACATATTATTCATGTTGACATGTTCACACTTCACAGTATCAAAAGGGGCATCAGGAGACACCAGTGATATGATCTTGCTTTAAAATCGAATTAAAAATACGGAAACTGGATTGATGACAAACTAAAATTGGAACTGATCAAGAGTCCCTTGGTGAAACAGGTTTTCACCCTGACCTTCCTGGCCATTGCGCTTTCCCTTCTTCCAAGACAGAATGCTACCACTGTGAAGAAAAATTTAGTGGCTACTCCGGCAAACACGGACACGACATCCATGATTCAGTTGTCTCAAAAGTGGTGCTCCCAACAAACATAAAGATTTGCTTTCAACGAGATCTGAGAACCAAGTGGGATAAGGATGTGGGGGTGTTCGAAAGTATTGCAATTTAAAATTGGCGAACTGGAAGCTGTTTCGTGAACTTGTGGTGAGTTCACCTCTGAAATACATTTGAATATAATTATAAGCTTGCTAAAAAATAATTTCAATTTTAGCCTCGAACCATAACCATGATCATTTGTTTTGTCCTTCAGAACACCCTTCTGACCTCTGACCTTTTACAAACGAGCCTCTCTCTAGACTTTGTACTTTTTTGTTCCATCTTTTTTCCATTGTTTTGTCCAAAGTCTTCACTAAAATTGGAATTAAAATTTAAACGACAAAAAAATTCTACTGATTATTTTAATTGCTCTGTATTTTTCTATTTAACGCTTTTATCTTCGTCATCGTTCTAAATTCATTGATTACATTCATTGGTCATTTGTTAACTTCTCCAAAGTCAAAGATTATACCTTTACAAAACGCAGGCTTACACTAGATAGACGATCATTGCTTAGAGTTCTGGTTGTATCTTTGCGCCAATTAGATTTCTTTAAGGATTTTTTCAGACATTCTATTGGATGCGAAAATCCTTAAAGAAATCTGATTGGTGCACAAAATTCAAACATAAGTTTGTTTACATCCAAAAAGCTAAGCAATAATCGTCTATCTAGTGTTAGCCTGCGTTTTGTAAAGGTATAATCTTTGCTCCAAAGTTTCCAAGAGAAGGTTGCTTCTTTTTATGGCAAACCAGTCGAAAAAAAATCAATTTATTTTGAACAAGCAGCAGAAAATTTTAAAATTGAATAATGTAAATATTGAGATTGAAGCATAAGTAGGTTCAAAGTTCAAAAAAAAAATATTTAAGCTTAGAAAATCTGAAAGTTAATCAAAAAAGTTGTGTATTAACTAAACTCATTCTTTTTTTGGGTACTTCCGGTGACAACGATATTCATTTGAATATAATAATAAATACACTAAATAATTGAAAACCATTCAACGGCACAAAAACATCGATGTTTTCTGACTAAAAATGTACCTGCTTCACCTCTGACCTAACGAACGATCCTCTGGACTTTTATACTTTTTCGTTCATTTGCATGTTTCGTTGTCCTCTCCAAACTCTGCAGAGTATAAATAGTAGTATGGCTGGTGAACCAATCATCATTGTCTCTTGGAGCTCCTTTAGACCAAGGTTTACATTTAAACTTTTGTCCAATCGAAATAAATATCGTAATTGGAGTTCTTTTCGAATTAAAAATAAAGCTGTTCCATTTTTGGCAAACAAGTTAAAAGATGGAGATGGATCCTTGCAGCATGTCTTTGGACGAGATTATCCAATTACGCAAGCAAAATACAACCGAATGTCCCGTTTTCAAACGCAGAATCCCTCCTAAATCACTTGTGAGTCTTCCGTTGGATGATGCCATTCGTCGACTCATCTTGAATCCCAAGAAACGCCACTTGGAACAAGACATGCCAGTAAATCAAGTTATTCCTGAGAAGGCTTCAGAACAAGAAGGGCAACAACCTATTGCGAAAATTAAATTTGTGAAGGTGGACGGAGGAGCCAAGGAGAAGCGCCCTCCTAACAATGAGGTGGACGTGGAGGAGTGCCCTCCTAACAATGAGGTGGACGTGGAGGAGTACCCTCCTAACAATGAGGTGGACGTGGAGGAGTACCCTCCTAACAATGAGGTGGACGTGGAGGATACGTCATCGTCTTGGTCCAGCCACCAGAAACCTGTTGTTAGCCATACGGAACTAAACGCCATGTGTCGACAACTGGAGCTGGAACAACCAATGATGCAAGTGACCCAGTTCCCCAAGCTGACTCCCAGCCAAGCTGTTACCTTTTTGGCAAACATGACCACTGGATTGACGATCCAAATCCAGACTGGCAAGCGAAAAGTTATCAACTGTCAAGTGGACCGGTTACGAGAATGGCGCTGTGTCATAACTTCTGGCTCAATAAAAGGTAATTGAAGTATTAATTAATCATTAATAATTATTTTAATTTAACATCAATCAATAATTAACATTTATTTATTTTAAAATTGAAGTGATGGCGGACTCTTTTCGGAGAGAAGTGGCAAGGGAAATGGCATGCGTCGAGTTTTTGCAGACTCTTGGAGAGGTGGACAAGGAGGTGTACATTCCAAAGTATTGTGTGTCGAATGAGCTGTTCATCCACCCCAACATTGTTCTCGTCATGGAAAAGGAAGCTGCTCAAAGGGACTTACCACTCCAAACTGCCAAGAAAATAAGGTCAATTAAGATTGAGGAAGGGAGACATGGAACGGTGCATCTTTATGAAAACTTTGTTTTCCTGGGCGATAAAGCTTACAGAGGTAATTGCACTAGCCTGTCAGACAAAAGAGTACAAAAAAATAAAGAATTGGATAAAAAGTGTTTAGTTAATATCTTTATGCATATTTTTTTTCTTTTTCAGGTGAAAGTTTTATTGGAGAGTACGCCAAAGTGCAAGCAGCCAACAAGGCGTTTGAAGAGTTAACTGGGACGACAGTCGTTCCAACCAACTATTTCACTGGAGACAACTGTGATCCTGCGCTGGAGTTTGATTTTGGGGAAACTGAGGTTATTGCAGATGAGCAAGTTTGACTAGAGTCGAAGAAGGGTAAAAAGGAGGAACGAATTAAATTATTGAATGTAGTTTAAATTAAATGAAATTGTGGTTTGTTCAGTATTCTGTTGTTTTGCCAACAAATTAAATAAATTTCAAGTCAAGTGGCGTGAGTTGAAAACTTTATTATCATCCGTTAAATTGGTTTGTGTGCAAAGTTGGAAGAAAATAAATTAATTGGAAAATGTCTGACTCGGAGTTGGAATCGCTAAATTGATAACTGTGGAACATTTTAATTTTTAAAAAATCATTCAGTACATTAAAAAAAATTATAAACGGGATTTAAAAGAGGAAATAGTTTTAAAAAATAAGGCGAATAATGATCAGCGCCCGGCACCCAACCGAAAACATCTCTTCTTTCTAAAAATTGAAAATTACATTGTAATCAAATGAGCATAAAGCAAGCAAGCTGTACTGTGTGCCCCAACGCCAGTGTCTACTACGCGCGTGGTACAGTTGTATCTTGGGTCGTAGTATGACGAATGACGATGGATGGAGCTGTTCATAATGTGCGTATCTCAAACCAGTAAGTATCTATCATTTACTTTACATAATACGTCTTACGTTAAATGTATAAAATGCAACCATGAAACGGGGAAGATAATATTTACTTCATTCGTCAACTTTTTTGCAACATCTAGAATGGACCACCCCATAACTCTCACATAGACTGATGCATTGCTCTTGACTAAAATTGTCTATTTTGTGCCTGTGCTGCTGCTCAAGTTTTCTCCAGTGTGACTGTGAGATTATTACGGGGGGAAAAATTAATGTTTTTTCAATTCTCAATCTGCCTGGATTTTTCAAAAAGTTAAGAGTTAACTGTTGCTGAGATGGTTGTGATATTTAGTAGAGTTATTTGTGGTTTTTTACAATTATTAATTGTCAGTCAGTTCTGAAGTGTAAATCTTC
>JAQFZG010002252.1:0-17325 GCA_034695465.1 Entomobrya nicoleti
GAGAGTGTGCAACTATAAACTTTCTCGTGAAAAATGTGAAATTATGAAAGAAAGCATTGAGTATTTGGGTCATAAAATTTGTGCTGATGGTATCCATACCACACAAACGAAAGTTAATGACATTTTGAAAATAAAAGTGCCGAGTGATGTTGGTTATTTACGTTCATTCTTGGGGTTGGTCAATTTCTACGGGAAATTTGTGCCTAAGTTATCTGAACTTTGTGCTCCATTGTATCGTTTGACTCAAGATAATGTCAAGTGGAAGTGGACAAATGAATGTCAAAAATCATTTGAGACTGAAAGAGAAACTCACAACCGCACCAACTCTCGTACACTTTGACCCAAATATGAAGATAGGGTTAAGCTGTGATGCAAGTCCTGTAGCCTGTGGAATTGTGCTTTATCATATTTATCCAGATGGAAGTGAAAGGCCAATTGCGTACGCTTCTAAAGTATTCAGTGAAACTGAGCGACGCTATAGCCAGATAGAAAAAGAAGGCTTGGCTATTATTATTGGGATCAAGAAATACTACAAGTATTTAATGGGAAGAAGATTCACATTGGTCACTGACCATAAGCCATTACTTGCCATTTTTGGAGAGAAGTCACAATTGCCATCCTATGTCGCATCAAGATTACACCACTGGAGTGTATATCTCTGCCAGTTCCAGATCGACATTGTGTATCGAAAATCTGCGGATCATGGAAATGCTGATGCGCTTTCAAGGTGCTTTCATATCGAGAAAGGAGCAGAAAATGAAAATGTGTGGGTGAAAACATTCTCAAGAAATGAAGAGAAGTGGTCGTGGGGCAAAGTGATTCGTGCGATAGGCCCAGTTACCTATCTCGTGCAAGTTGGAGACAAGTCAATTAAGAGACACGTCGACCAAATCAGATCAGCAGCAAGGAAGATTATCAGCATGCCTGAAAATTCAGCAGAATTGTTATCTCCTCATCAGACTCCAGACCAGACACCAGTACCCAGCCCAGCGAGGAGTGATACTCCCAGTACTGTTGTCGTATCACCACGTAGCCAGCCTGTTTCGCCAGAATTAGTTCATCAACCAACACCGGTATCAAGACCACGGAGAAATGTTAAACGACCAAATTTTTATGGTGTTTAAAATAAATGAAAATGAATAAATTTATTATGGTGTGATGTTAGCTTTTTCTGATGTATGTATTCAAAAGTAGGAGGAAGGAAATGTAGTGTATTTGAATAACTACATGATATGAAAATGCTTAAGTTTAGAATAAGTAAATTAAGCTAAATTGAAATGTCTTATCTATTGAATATTTGTTATCTATTGAGATTCCAGACTTAATAATTGATTCCTGTCCTCTATCCAATATTCTATTATATGTACATGAAATGATATGATGTACTATGTATGCTTGTACTTGTCCAGATTACGGACAGACCGATTTCTGCTCTTGTAGCATTCACTTCATTAATAAACTCTACACTTATGATACTAGGCAAAGAATCTACGTATGCATGTTTAGCACATTATTTCATATACACATATACAACAAGTACCATACATTACCATCGGTGCACAATAAATGGTGAAAATTGACCTCATTTCCTTGGTTTCTGTCTATGGCAATAATAGCCTTTAACATACCCACACAACACATCACAAATTCGGGTTATCCATTTTATAAAACACGAACTTAGCCACACAAACGCCGTCATTCCCAAAACAGCTAAACCAAATCCGAACACCCCAAAGCAAGATAATCCCACAATCGATTTGATATCAATGGGCTGCGGCGGCGCAAACTTGTTTAGATAAACCACTCTCGTGGTCCGCACACTTTCATGATGGGAGTGTATATTAAAAGACAGTCTTCGAAATTTTTCTAATTCTCCCATCTCAAAAGATTTCATTAACAACAGACTAGCTCTCCCTGAGGCATAACCCTTTAAACGAATGCTGAGTTTTGCATATCTTGTTATTAGTGTTGACGTTCTTGAAAAACAAGCATATTTATTGTCTATTAA
Organism: Entomobrya nicoleti; assembly: GCA_034695465.1. NCBI lineage: Eukaryota > Metazoa > Arthropoda > Collembola > Entomobryomorpha > Entomobryidae > Entomobrya > Entomobrya nicoleti. The sequence goes on from JAQFZG010002252.1 coordinate 2,009, forward strand.
CAGGAAATTATTTCCCACAAAATTTGTGAAAAACAAATGCTGTTCAAACATTCCCGAAAGTGCAATTTTCCTTTCTGCAACAAACTTTGCAATGTCCGTTATATTTGTTGCCAGAACTTTTTCATCCGTAATATAATCCTCAGGACCATGGCCATCAAATATTTGTTCCAACTCATGTCTTAGAAACTGGGGAGCGAACGTGTATGATATACTTAGCAAGCTTTTATAAGGAACATATAGTTTAAAGCCGCGCTTTATAAACCATGACAGAGAAGTTGGTATTGTACGAAGACGAGTGCTGTCAGAAGATATGTAGCTTTGGTGGGTATAATAAATCATGCTTATAGGAACCAGAACACACCAAACTAATCGACGGTCGATTTTTTTGAGATTCGTTGCCACACCAATCGTTACACCAAAGATTGAAATGGCTTTCGAAACATCAAACATTATAAAAGCTAGCAGCACACAAAGTGCTAATATGGCAGTCCAAACTGTCCAGTCAATTATTTGGAATAAAGCTGGATTGTAAGTGGTGTAGTCGGCGTAGAAAGCACAAACCGAAAATCTAAATACTTCTGGTCCGATTTCTAAATTTGTATATCGATATCCTCGAGCGCTTAGGATATCTAGGGATTCAAACCGTAGTATTGTCATAGCTGTACCACTAATTTGCAGGTGCCACTGTTGGTTTACTTGTTGTTTGGTTGGGATCTGAGTTGTATTTATGGTTAGAGAAATATTTATTGTTTGTTGGATGGATAAAACGCTCAAGAAAAAATTTCGGTTGCACGATTTGAGCTTTTGTAGGAGATTTTTGCGATTATTCTCGTAACCCACTTGATTAAAACAGAAGTCATTTGGAACAAATTCTGGAAAAAATGAGATCAAAGAGGTTTGAGACACTAAAAAGGGGACGGTCTGGCCATAACCTTTAGAATTGATAGATAACGCGGTTTTCGTGACTTGTTCCAAAGACCTTATTTCTAGTTTAATTAACGTGGCGAATTCCAAATTACAAAAATAGCACAACAAATAGCTGACGTCGTTACCAATTTGAAAGTATACCAGGGCGGCATGAAACGGTGACACTTTTGATGAGGGTAGCCGTTTGAAAAAATGGCTAATATACAACAGAGTATTAGCATTTAAATCTGATACATGACTGAAAAATGCAACTTTGTCGGAATTGGCAAAACCGGATCTTTGAATTGTGTACAAGGTTTCATACAAGTTTTGAGTGTACATTAGAAACACTATTTCTTCTCGTCGAAATTTTGGAATTAGCCGGAAATAGCCAATTTTCAAGTCAATCATGTCAATGTCTTTTGGTATTGCGAAGTTGAGTTCCAACACAGTATGTACGGTAAATGTATGAAGTGGAATATTAGAATCGTGATGGTAAATATTTGGAATATTTTGCAGTTTCGATGAAAGCACAATATTTATTAAATAGCTACTTTCAGTTGTAAATGGTAAGTAGGGTTGAAAAACACAGTGCAACTGACTTGTAAATTCAAAAATAACGATTGCAATTATTTTCAAATTCATTTTAATATAGATTTAAATAAAAGTACACAAGTATCCCAATATAGTTATTTTTGTTGAACGGACACGTATGCATAAGGTAAGCCTGCCACGAGTGGACATAAGAGCGTGCCAAAAATCCAATCAATATTTGTTGGGTTGGTTTTCCCCAAGTTCCTTATTGCGCAATGTACATTAAAGCTCGGTTTTATAACTGTAACGTTAAGGTAGTGAAGCTAACTCATGCCGAAGTATGATCTAGAGTTATAACACTATCTAATATTAATTTCTGAAATTTAACCGTCGAATTTGGAAATGTAAATTTTATAAAATAGAGCAAAAGGCGACCAAATATAGGCTCGTATTTTTTATTTTTTTCCCTACGTTGAATCTATGCCAAGAATATCAAAAACAGAAAGATTCGTTATTAAATATAACCGTATACAGTGGATTAGATTTATTTTTCAAAACGTATTGGCTTTGCAAAAATATTTAATTTATATTTCTTCTCGTATATTTTACTTCAGCATGGAAGCTACTGTCTTTGAAGATGACATGCTCCTGTCTAATGTTCTATTTTTAACTTCAAATTAGTTTGCCACGCGCGAGGAAAGTTTTCTGGTTGTCTTGTCCAATATCAAGGTATTATTCATTTTAAACTAATCATAATTTTTTGGTACTTTTTAAATCACCACTAAATCAGGTGGTGACTAGTGTTTCGTTCCGATCCGATCCGAAGGGCAAACTCCGATTATGATCTGGTTCCGATCAGAATCGGTGTTTCCCATTTCCGATACCAATGATCTTTTTCTAGTTTTCAGATGTATCGGATTGGATCGGATCGGATCGGAAAATTTCCGATATTCGTTTTTGAGGAGTAAAATTGCAGTTTACATGTAGAAAACTTATTGGCGACACTCAGAAATGTCGCCAAAATTAAAAACGGTTAATTAGCTATAAATATATTGAATCTCTGACACATTTTGACGTATTTTAACACTTAATTAGGTATGCACATTGGTTTGTACTATCCTAATACCCTTGTTTTGTGATTTTTACGGTTTTCAAAGATATCTGAATATCGGATCCGATGTTAAATAATTTCCAATCCCGATTCCGATACATTATTCCGATCCGATTGGGTTCGCCCCCGATCCGATCCGATACGCATATCGGTTTTGGATTTGATCGGGAAAATTTCCGATATCAGTATCGGAACTGAAACTGTAGTGGTGACACGGATACATAAGAACTGATTAATTAAATGCATATCTTTTTTGGGTACCAACTTCCTCTTTTCAAATGTTACCCAACAAGCTACACAGTTTGTTTTAAGTAAGTTTTACACATATTAAACTGTTGACATAATAAGTAAACTAATAAATGGCTTACGGTTTTTCAAAAAATTAAAATAAATAAATTTTAATCTAAAATTAAAAAAATTGTCCAAACATGGTACAATTAATTATTAGATTATTTTATTTGTTTTAACTAGAAATCTTATTTTCTACACAACTAACGAACAATTAGGTCAAACCAGAACCAGATTTTGTTTTACAAAACTAGCAGCAAATTTACAGTATTACGTATAATATCATCACAAATTATAAAACCAAGCTTAGTTCTACAAATACCATATGGCCCTATATCTAACCCAAAATGGAAACATGATTTAAGCATATTCCTATAAACTTTACTTCTAACATGTCGTTTCCAAGTATTCTGAAATGTTATCACATTATTATACGATTTTCCAGCTATATATGTTACAAAAATGGCCAAACTAAATCCAATAATTGACATTGATGGTGCCACAAGCTGAACAATGAAGTTGACCTCTGACGACCATTTGATTGTTCTAATATTTGTAGCTGAACACATGATTACGCCAAGACAAACCAAAAGCCCTGGAAATCCAACTGCTGCGTTATTCGTTAAAATGAACAAAATACGCAGTATTTTGTACCGTTTAATTTGTTTGTAGAAGCCTCCTAAATATAGACCTTGAGTTTTTAAAACAAGTTTTGCTGAAAAGTATACAGCAAATTCGATGAATGAAATGTAAATTAGAAATGTTGAAAGCAGATACCAAACCACAAGGGCACCTGCACTGCCATACAATAGCGAGCATACTAGTTTTATTAATAAACTATTTCCAAAAACCAATTGAATTGGATCAACTGAAAATATAAACGGACCTACGAATATAACTATTACCACCAGTAAAAAACTTAAAGAAAGAAGATAGGCTAATATTTCCTGCAAAGTATAATTTCCGAATTTGAAATTTTTTGAAGTTTCTTCAATCTTTTCTTTTGCGGAAATACGGCAAAATTGTGTCGCCAAATATTGAGTTTGGTTACCGTTGTAGATTACAATATAGTTATTGTGATTAAATTGGGTGACTCCTAGCATCACTATCAGGTATATTGATACTTGAGCCACATACTCATCCGATTGTGTCTTCCAGTTGAATATAAGCCAGTTTAGTTTCAAAAGTGTGACGAATAAAGAAAGTGGCCCGGCAATAAGAACAAAATGTCGGTAAGTTTTATAATATTTTTGATCGTAGAGTGGATGGTTAACTAAAGTATTCCTTTCCAAATCCACAAAATAAGGTGTTGGGATTATATTTTGAACGATGGAATGAACTTTAAATGCTGCTTTTTGGAAGGCCATTTTTTAAATATTCCGATCCTTTTAGAAATATGGAATGCTTTGGTGCTTGGTTAATATGTTACTATTTGTCCTTTTTTCATACAGAGACGAAAAAGCAAATCCAACATAAAAGGTCAGACGAAAGTCTCGTGTAATTACACCACAGTTACATTAATAATAGGTCATATGAATAATTTATCATGTGGGTTGACTCAGTTAAAATTTAATCTATATAAGTATTCGTATAAGTATTTCATCAAGCTAGGGATACAAAAATGAAATTTGATATTAGAAAGAAACTCGATAAGCAATTTTTAGTCTATTATTTTAAACCCGAATATAAAAACTGGTTTTCAGTCTTTTCGATGATCATATTTGATAACTAATTATACTTGTTTTACTTCGTTGCTCAACAAGTAATTTGATTTCTACAAAATTTAAATCGATTTTTTATATTTATTTTACAAGATGTCATCTTCAACAAATTATAACAGTGAAGCATACCAAATGAATGGTTTGACGAAAAGAAATAATTGGATGGCCAAGAACATATGTTCTATTCAATTTGATATACCTATTATTACTAAATGCAATTCTATATTGAACATATAAGTAGACAAATATTTTAATCGTGTAACTTTAGCAATACAGAACCATAACACAGAATCTTATAACACAAAAGCCACAAAAAATATTTTACATAACTACAAAACTAGCAACAAATTAGCCGCGTTACATATTATATCGTCACAAATAATGAAACCAAGCTTAGTTCTACAAATTCCGTATGGTCCCATATCCAAGCCAAAATTACAACAAGACTTTAGCACTCTTCTGTAAACTTTACTTCTAATATGCATTTTCCAAATATTTTGAAATCTAAGCACGTTATTATAAGACATTCCAGCTATATAAGTTACCGAAATTCCCAAGCTCATACCCACAACCGACATAATAAGTCCCCCAGTGTAAATAATGAAATTTACCTTTGACCACATTCTAATTGTTACAATAATAGTGCTCGAGCACATAATTATTCCAACACATATTAGTAACCCAGGAAATCCAACTAACGCATTATTCGCTAAAATAAAGAGAAGCCGTAATACATTATATCGTTTCTTTTGTCTGTAGAATAAAAATAAAAAGAACTTTGGAGGTTTTAAAGCAAGTTTTTTGGAAAAGTTCACAGTAAATTCTATAAATGAAATGTAAATTAAATATGTTGAGACCAAGTACCATGAAACAAATGCACCTGCAGAACCATATAATAAAGAACAAGCTACTTTGACTATAGAGTAGTTTCCAAAAACTAGTTGAATTATATCTCCCGACGATACAAATGGAGAAGCATACATGACTAAAGAAATTAGTAGAAAATTTGAAGAAAGAGTATAAATGAACATTTGATTTAAAGTATATTTTCCAATTTTGATACTCGATTTTGTTCCTTGTTTTTCTTTCCTGAATAATTGTCAGATTTGTGTAGCAAGGTATTGAGTTTGATTTCCATTCCGAACGACAACGTAGTTATTGTGATTTGCTATGATAAGTCCTAAGACTACAATTAGGTATATTGTGACTCGAAGAACGTAGCCATCCTCTTTCGGCTTGCAGTTGAGAATAAGCCAGTATATATGCACAAGTGTGACCGCAAAAGCAATCGGAAAAGCGTGAAGAACCAAGTTTCGGTAGATTTTGTGATATTTCTGCTTGTAGAGTGGATGACCAACTAATACATTCCTTTCGAGATCAACAAAATAAGGAGTAGGAATTTTTACCTGGACTAAAAAATGGAACTTCATAGAGGCTTGTAGAAACGACATTTTGAAATATTTCAGATGAAATAACAATTCACAAACGTGTGGAATTATGTTACGCTTTTGGAATTATGAATGAAGAATGAATAAAGAGCACACTATCGGACGAAGCATTTTATTAGTAAGGATATTTATAAACTATACGAGAGTTGTAACAAAAAAGGTTTATGAGTATCTTTAAAATAATGACAGGAATTAGAAAAGGTTATGCAAATTTGTTATCATTCAAATCGCACCAGTAAAAAATTCAAAATATAGTTGGCTGCATTTTTAACAAACCATTGATTAAAGAAGTCGATGATAAAAATCTTTTAGACCATCAATTTTTGTTCGTCGAATACTTTAGAAATAGTAATATAAAAAAATATTGTTGGCTATGTGCACGTGGAAATGTGAAAAAGCGTTTATTAAACTACTATCTAAAGTTTACATCGTATTTGTCTTGTAGGTTACACAATTCGTATATAATTTGGAATTAACTATAGTTATAGCTTATCAAGAGAAACGCGTGGACAAGAATTCTTGTTGGCCGAATATTTGCTCCCTAGGTTGAACGCCAGGGTCAAAGAAAGGTCGTCACCGCAGAGCAATACAAATGCATTTGTCATAAGCCAAACTAACCATGTTTCATTGTATACGCAAACCTATTTTGTAAATTCCTACTACAATTATCATATTAGACTTCGTACCAATTATTATCGTAATTAAAAAAAATAAAGCAGCAACATGACATAACCAATTAATTTATTATGATGACAAACAATGTTTAACGTTGAGTCACCCACGTAACGTTACGTCTTACGTAAGACGACACGAGGCACCCACCATTTCATCATGAGCAAACTTCCTGAATGTTAGATTGTCATTTTATCTTAAAATTTCCTTTATATTTTAATTGTCAAGTTACACATTGCTATCTTCATACTTTTGAGGTTTTTCGTAGAAAGTACAGCTAGTTCTATGAAAATTGCAATTAAACCACAACAACGTAATCCAAAAACTTGGAATTCAGCTAGAGTTCTCATTCAGTCCAGAAATCAAAACCTTATACAAACCGTCATTTAAAATAAATCCTTAAAAATGTATACCTTTACAAAACTCGTTTATTGGAGAATTCTAAGTATTCTTATTCTATATTTTCAATTAAAAACTTGCAAAACCCAATTCGTTACAGTTCATGAAAACTCTGATTTTGGTGGTAATTAAAATCATATTTGAATTTTTAAAACACAGTTTACTAAAACAGTAAATTCTTGACAATTTTGGTTTTCAGGCAGAGCAGCAAATGTCAGTATTTCAACATGTTCAAACGTACCGTACAATCTAGCACGCGATATATACTCCGTAAATACACGTGGCAATTGTGTTCGTCTTTATGACTCTGAAAATTGTCATGGAAGCTTTATTGATCTGATGCCCCGCTCCCCAGCTCACAATTATTTACCAGAATGGGACTTTGGTGATAAAGTGACGTCAGTTGGACCATGTCCAAATCCTTGCTCTACAGAGATAACTGGCCGTTTACTTGAAGGGGACGTTGAAGTCCAAATTTACAATCAAAAAAACTACGAAGGTATTAAAATCAAACATTTTTACTACTAAAATTATATTTTTATTTTATTTAATGTTCGTTTTAAATAATTTAGAGTTGCCCGACAAAATTAATGTAAATGGCTGTAATGAGTTACCCAGACGGCTTTGGGACCAAACACGCTCAATACAAACAAACGGGCACTGTATTCAACTATACAATACACGAAATTGTAGATTTGATACAAACGTTGCAAATGTTGATACAATCGAATTACGTCCTGGCACACCCCATCATGATGATTTATCGAAGTGGGGCCTACGTCAAGTTAAATCCATGAGTCATTGCGCATATAAATGTTCTTCAAACAATAGTCTACAGTTACCCATGGAAAATCAGATTTTTCTTTTTAGTAAAATTCATTTTGGTGGAGATTTTCATCCAATTAACATTTCGAATGAAACATGCATTGATATTCCAGACCATTCCGATATCTTAACAGAATCCCTACTTTCAGGGAACAAAACTTGTGTTCTGCTTTTTGATCAAATGGATTGTAAGGGAAATGAGCTTAGGGTAAACCAGTCTATTTCTCAATTATCTCTTTACAATTTCAGTGCAAGGACCAGCTCAATAAAAAAATGTACGCCAATTCAAGTAACAAATATATCCACTAGTTCTACTGATAAATCAATTGTTATAGAAATTGTTACGGAGACAAATAATTACAGGAATGGGTCATTGAAGATAAATGAGATAATGGGCTTATCTCCAATTTTAATTGCAATTATTGCGGTTGTCCCCATAGTAGGAATGGTTATAACGGGTGTGGTAGTCATGTTAATGATGAGACGATGTAGTCCGTATAGCAAAGTGTTGGATAAACTTTCAGAGAAGGAAGTTCAGGAGTTTTTATCTGGTTACGCAATTAATTTAGAGGCTAACCAACAAAGCGGTGCAGCTAGAGCTTCTAATGAATATTCAATCGAGTTATTAGCTCAAAATAAGGCATATAATAGGGAATACGAAGTGCCTCGTGCAAACATCGATTTTGGTAACTGAATAATATTTTGTTTCCTAATATGTGGTTGGGACAGTGAAAAGACCCCACCAGCTAGTTTTTTGTCCGTTGATTTTTTCTGCAAACTTCGTTCAAATTTTTCTGTATTTGAATGCAAAAAAACGTTGGAACTGAACAAACGCACTTCATTTTGGAGAAATATCTAACGGACAAAAAATTGCTGATGGGGCCTTTTTACTCTTTCTACCACATATGCAAAATGCATTTGTAAATTACTCTTTATTTATGACTAATCAATTTTTTTTCCTATGACAAATCAATATGTAGATTCAGGAGCTCCATTAGGTGCCGGAGAATTTGGTATGGTTTACAAAGGAATTCTTAAAGTAAATTCTCGGAACGAAAACCCAAGTACGTCATCAAGTCAAAATACTGAGAAAATTCCTGTTGCAATTAAAACGGTTAATCCAGCTGCTGGATTGCATGGGCTACGTTCTTTATTAAAGGAAGTTAAAGTTATGCTTTACTTGGGACAGAATACAAATATTGCGCACATGATTGGCTGTTGTACGGAGAAATTACGTCAGGGTTCGTTTGAGTTTAAAACTAGGAGAAAAAATTACCACATTTTCGACCACTAATTGCAATGCATTAACTATTATTTTGTCTCAATATTTAGGTGAACTTATGGTTTTAATGGAATACTGTTCTGGAGGATCCCTTGAAAGTTATTTGCAAAAGAATCGAGCTTCCTTTAAAAATTTGGTTAATAAAGGGCGCTTGGAAATTGATGATGAATCTAGAAGGAGTTTACGGTACACAAAAAAAGATTTAACCGTCATTTGAATTTTTAGGTGGTTTGGCTAATTTTAATATTAAATATTTATTTCAGGCTTATATCGGAGCATGTAGATGCATCCAACGATGATATTAGCTTTAACATCTTTCTGATTACCAAGTGGTCTATTGAAATTGCTCGTGGAATGGAGTTTTTAAGTAACGCTAAAGTAGTACATTCAGATTTAGCTGCGAGAAATATTTTGTTGACGGATAAAATGAGTGCAAAAATTTCTGACTTTGGTTTGTCTCGACAACTGTACAGTTATTCCCAGTATATGAAAAAGCAACAGGTAACACACTAGCTATAAATTTTCCAATTACAGAAGTGGACATTTATTCAGAATGTTTGTTTTACTAACAGGAACCACTACCATGGCGATGGATGGCCCTTGAGTCATTAAAATCCTTGGAGTTTTCTACAAAATCGGATGTTTGGAGTTACGGGATACTATGCTGGGAAATATTTACTTTGGGAGAAAAACCGTACTCTGGACTTGCATGGAATGAAGCATTTATATCCAATTTGGAAGGTGGTCTACGACCAAATAAGCCTAGAAATGCTACAAACGAATAGTAAGTGACTAATTTGTTTAAAAGTATGAAACCTGCTTTTATTCTAGTCAATGTTAAATCTTAACGGGTTCTTTTATTAAATGTTTTAATGTAGCTACAATTTGATGATACAATGCTGGGAAGAAGCTCCCAGTCGAAGACCCTCATTCCCAGAAATTATTGAAGAAATTCAGGAAATAATAGCCAACTTTTTTGCTGCAACGGATTCACTCATTCTATTATAAAAGGAGGATTGAATCACCGTAATGTGAAAAAAGATGTAAATTTATTGAACTTCATACCAAATTCGATGTAATTTAAGATTTAATTACCCAACAATAATTATATGGTTTAAGTATTTTGTGGGATATTACATCACTCTAAAATGTATATCAATTTAAGTGTACAATTTGGTACAGATATGTATATCTATTTGAATTTATAAGAAGATATCATTTAACACAATAAAAAGTATTTATAATTATCTGACATGCTCAAATTGAAGAACAAATAATCTACACATAGTAAATCCGATGGTAAAATATGAACATAAATATTAATACTAAGCATACGTAACCGCTAAAATATTTTTTTAATTTTCCTTTATCTAAATTTAACCTCACGTGCATTTGCATTTGGTATGAATGTATGCATGTTGGAATTGGTAATAAGGTCATTGATTTGAGGTTAAATGTTAATTTAGACATGCGGTTTTACATAAGAAATTGTTTTAAAATAAAAGAAGTATTAAGAAATTTGTTCAAACCCACCACTTCCTTGAAACAATTATTCATGTTGACAAATTTTTTTTGTGGAAAATAAGTTTACATCTATGCATTGGATTTTTAGTTACATCTGAACTGAAGACATATGCAAAATCTTCTATCCTGTTTTTTGCATCAAATAACATTTCCAAAATGACTTTTATAATTCTACTTATCTTTGTGCTTCCATTTTGTTTTTCATTTAATATTAACGACGGATTTCCAACAAAATGTAAAAACTTTACAGACACACGTGCCAAGACTGTTGCTACGGAGAATTTTGGTAGAACATTAGTGAATATACCAAAGCATTTGACAAGCAAAGGACAAAAGGAGATCAGATTTTAGTTAGTTTTTTAAATTAATTCGCTTAAAAATTTAAAAACGTTGATCTTACGCTAAATATAAATTCGTTCCCTTTATAAGCTTGGCTAATAACCATGGATACTCTAACGCAGCAACTCACGAGGTACGCTGTAAAGTTCCAGAAGTAGTCAAAATACTTTTATCAATTGACGACGGACATCACGGTAGCCCCTCATCCAACAAATATCAGTTCCAAGATCAGTGGAAGTTTGCTAATGATACTTACTTTACTGTTGATGGTTACCTTCATCGTAATTCCAGTTTTTGGAATCCAGATGATTACTGTATTGAATCGTAAGACGATTTTAAACTGCAATGGAAACAAAATTGTTGACTTTATAAAAACATGTTTTAAATTTTAGCATTTCAGACACCCATTTACTCATCAAAACTTGCAAACTAAACTGCTCTGCGGATTTATCAAGAAACTACTTATTGACTACCAATAATGATTATTATGAACCATCTCGCATTTGTATTCCTAAATGTTGTGGAATCGATGAAACTCTCAATTTACATGACAACACTTGCAGAAAGCTGAACGACACGGAACCAAACTACTTTATGCCTCACCTTCATCTTCAACGGGAGATTTGGTTTTTGAAGGAGTCTAAACAGAAGAACGTTGACACTCACAAAGTACTCGTCAGACCTATCTTAGGTCGACGTCAAACCTGGAACAGCACTCATGGAATAAGCGGAGGAGGAAAAATTTGGGATTTGCTTCATTTTACGAGAAATACAATGAATTGTAGCAGATTTGCTATTGAGTCTGTTTTTTATGAAGATGTAACGAATCATGGACAAAATGCAATGAACAGGTATAAGTTTAGGGTTGAGATTAGACCTGGAGGGGTAAAGGTAGCACTTTTGACAAGATCTAGAAAATGGATGGAATATAAGCGGGAGTTTTGCATTGATGGATTAGACGAATGGGGAAAAAGTGAGGGAAATGTTGCAGTAAATCAGGTTATCTTGCTGTGTCAAGATGATGACGATGACATGTCCGGGAAAATTAAATTTGTTGACGAGCATAAAAATCCAAAAGTATCCCCTATTGAATATGTATACATGGCTGTAACTCTTCTTTTAGCTGTTTTACTAATATTTGGAAGCCTAATGTTTTGGCAAATTAGGAAAAAGTTAAACTTTAAAGGTCATCTAATTCGGGGTCATTTAATCTCTTTAGCTGGCTTATATTTGTATACATTTGTTGCTCTAGTTATTCCATTAAAAGACTATGCGAATATTGGGAGCAATGCGGTTACTGTGGTTTCAAGTGAATATAACGAAGGGAAACGAATTGGTTGGTTTTGTGCTTTAATTGGAGTGATTTGTCACTACGTTTATTTCTCAATATTCTTTTGGGTTGGGGCAATGATGTGTTATGATTTGGGAGGTTGTTCAGAAAAGACGAGGAAGTTGATGAGTATGATGATTGGGCTGGGGGTACCACTTGCTCTTATGGTTGCTTTTGGAATAGCTGATGTGGTTTACAGGTAAACTCATCATTTATCTGTTGATTAATTATTGAAAAATTATTTTGATTTAAATTTTGATTTTTTTTAGTGATCCTTGGCTGGACGCTATTGTCCCGGATTATGGAGTGGAATCTTGCTTTATTGCAAGTTGGTCTGCTGGGTACCACCTTCATCTTCCTGTAGCTATTATAGTGGTTCTATTAGTTACCTCCGCTTTCCTATGGTTTGTAAAAAATTTCAAGGCTAATTGTGGGGGAAATGAGAAATTCGAATCTACTGCAATGTCGTGAGTTTTTTAATTGGTTTGCCCAAAGTACGGCATAAAAGTGCTAAATATTTAATCAAACTGTAATATTTTAAAATATAGATTATTTTTGGTGCTATTGACTGCCCTCACGTTTCGGTGGATTATTGATGCGACTAAATGGTTAAGGGTTTATAGTGGGCAAAAAGAGGACAACTGGTTTCAAACAAGTTTACTGTTTGTTGGTCTTACTGTTCCGGTTATGGTTGTGTTTCATGTTTATTGCATGAACGAAGTTGTACTTGGTTTGGTTGGAGACAGGATGAGTAGCATACAACGTTTGGCTAAATTAATGAAAAACAAGAAGCTAGTCTGGAGTGGAAGGGGATTAATTGGACAAGTTTGTGATGAGGTCAACGATGAAGATACAGTTATAATTGAAGGAGAAACAATGCTCAGTGAGAGAAGGCCACAGTAATTTTACAAAAAATTGCAATGATCAACACAATTTATCAAAATATAAAATCTGCCGGGGACAAAGAAATTGTTAAATTTATAACTGTAATAAATGCAAGTTTATTAGTTAACTAAATTTTGCACATTACTTGTTTATTGTTTTAATCACTGTCAAATATTGTTGTTTTAGTGCATGCACAAATAAAATACTTTACCCTTTCTACTATTGATTTTTGATTACATTATTCTAAACAAAATTATTTGTAAATGTATACTATTAATGTTATAATAGTTTCTCACGGGTCGGTATAATAGAGTCGAATAGATCTTAGTGCATAACCATATTAGAAGAATTTTAGTTGTAGAAATTTGTTAGTCGACCTCAAAATTACTGTCGAAATTTTAGTAACGAAATCGGTTTAGTAGAACTTTTTTTTAGAAGAAATCAATTTAGTCGACATATATTTAGTGGACTTTTACTAATCGAATTTAGTCGGAAATAGTCGAATTTCATTTTTCGTCAGTATTAAGTATAATCGAACCTAACATTACTTACCACAATTTAACACTCTTATCCGTACTAAACCTAACCAAACCTAGCCTAACTAAACACAACCCGATGCTCTTATCCGTACTAACCTAACTAAACAAAACCCGACACTCTTATCCGTACTACTAACGAGGGATGATATTCAACCTATAAGTTCAGATCGGCTTTATATTTTGGCCATAGTTAGATACTAATATAAGATGATTATTCCCCAAACCGTTTGGCTCCATGGCCATCTATTGAGTTTTTAGACAACTTCAAAGTTTTCACCTTTAACACAAGTATCAACTGTATATGATTGCTTTGGGCATTCCCCTCCTTTTCTCAAGGCCTTAAACTTGTTTCAGGCATATTTAGGATAAAAACTACTGCAAAATATGTCAAACTTTTCGATTTCGATGTTTAAAAAGAAGTCATACATACGTCCTGATATTTCAGCAGATAGTTCTTGCTGTGAGGCAAGGTAAAACTTCACAATTGTTGCAATGTTTTTTTTTCGAGATAGTACAGTAGTAAATATGGTCAAACTACTGTAAATTTACATTTTTTGGCATTTTTCAAAAAGGTGGTTTAATTTAAAAAAATCGTATTTCAATCAGTTGGGCAACTGGGAGATATATTTCTCCAGTTCGTTTGTGAACAAACATGCAAACTTGTCATTTGTGTAATAAGCATAAAGGTGCAATAAATTATTATTTTTATATCTAATTTGTGCATAAAAAAAGCTTTCTGGGGATGTTTATAGCAACCTTAACCTTAAAAACGAAGCAGTAAACCAGTAGTCGTGGTTAAGGTAGAAACTTTGAAGTTGTCTAAAAACTCAATAGATGGCCATGGAGACAAACGGTTTGGGGAATAATTATCTTATATTAGTACCTAACTATGGCCAGAATATAAAGCCGATCTGAACTTATAGGTTGAATATCATCCCTCGTAAGATGTAAGGAGATAGATACTTGGATAGCTATAAACATACTGTACAATGCTTGAAATATTCAACGTGTAGTCTAAATAAAATTGTTGAATACAATCGAAAACACACTAGTTTTTTTGCAAGTTGAATCAAGAATTTACTTATTTACTCGAATTGGTTGAAATTGAGAGTGGAATCTTGTATTAAATGGCTCAAAATTGACAAAAATACGGAATTCCAATACAAAAAAATAATTTAATTATTCATAAGAATGATCGCTCTGTTTGTCAACATACCGTTCGTAATAATGCGTATTTCAGTTCAGTATATAACGTAAACGACGAAATTCTTCAAAGCAACTATAGGTCAAAGTTGACAAGAATGTTAAAATTTCATGATTATATGAATATTTCAAGGTCATGTCAAACAAATAAAAAGTCGTAGAAGGAATATGTTTTACGAATTCCGCTTCAAGATCTAAACTTTAAGAATTTAGAAAACTCAAAAACGGATATATTTAATAAACCTTTGTAAATCTACTTTTGTGTTTTCCTTATCAATTCAAAATATCTAACATGTAATATATGTAGGCAT
>JAQFZG010002253.1:0-17320 GCA_034695465.1 Entomobrya nicoleti
TTGTCTTCTGTGCATCATTTTTGGTTCATTCATAGTAACAAGAGATTTGTTTGTTTGTGTGGTTTTATACTTAACTTTCACTAGTGAAAGCCTCTGTGACTTTTCACTTTTTGTGGGAAATTTGAGTGTGGAAAAACTTTGAAAGGAATTCTTTAACAGCCTAACATCATAACGATTTTACTGTACCATCTTTATTTTAATATATTGATTGAATTTAAAATATGTACTAAATTAAATTTTAGATTGTACCTTTAGAAAAAAGCTGTATAATCAATTCTTAGAGATACACATCATAATATCCGGCATGATTTTATTCGGTATTAATTACACTTATTTAAAATTCATTCACTATTCACAATTGGTTGCGGGATTTTTTCGTAATTTAAGGAAGTATGTTTTAAGATGAACTTTGACGTGTTATCTATTACTACATGCTCAAGTTTAATAATAATAAATCACAATCACGCTCCGAGACCAATTATCAACATTCAGAATGTGTTTTCTTATCAAAACTACATTTACATAATGCTAGACTTGTTTTTTTGTAGATTCGTTTACAAAACGTACCATGATATCCTCTAAACATTGAATACGAAACAACGGTTATCGGATAGTCGATATGTTCACTATATCAGTTTAAATTTCTCTGGTTACTGCCTTCCGAATTTCTTCACTCTTGCTCTAAATAGATATTTGGGGAAACATTTTTCCACGTTTCCAATATCGTTTCACCACATTAGTATTTAGTGCGTGGGAGTGAGTTATCATAACAATAAACTGTTACATGTGAAAGAATAAGTTTTAATGTGTTTTCTTGATGCACTTTGTTTAACTATTAACGTACCTACTTTCTGGCTACCGAAAATACTAAAGTGTAAGCAATCCAAAAACAAGATTGATTGCGTCACAAAAATATGCAAAATATTTTCAAATCCTCTTTAGAACCTACCTGAAAGAAATAATGATTTAAAGTATAAACTTTCATCACAGCTTGCATGTACGTGACATTCTCAATGTCGTAAAATCAAAACTAGAAAATTCGAAGGATGAAACTATTTTACGACAAAGAAATACTAAAGATATATTATATTATATTATATTATTATATTATTATATTATATATGATTTCATAAAAATATTTAGTAAAAAATGTAATTTGAAGCAATTATCAGCTCAAAATTTTTCAAAAGGTTAAAAAAAGTATTTAAAAATTGTTAACGGTTTTTACGTAAAAGTTACTATTAACTGGGTACTAAACAAATATACAGGTTAAGAGTATCTCTTTTTGCTTTTAGATGTGTTTACACATAAAACAGATGCCTTTCTTTTGTGCATCCTGACCTTGTACATTCTTTGCATCTACATGCTTTTGTGTGTAGCCGTATCAGTGCAAGCGCACGATGTTCTGTGTGGCTGAACACTTTTTTTTTGGAGAAAGTAGTCTGTGAAGAATTTGCGATGCAAGGTTAGTCTACCACAGTGAGTTGGTGAGTGTGCACGTACAACTCCGTTCTCTGGATTGAGAAAGTGAAAGTTGAAAATGTAAAAGGAAATAGTGTGTTTTATTAGCAAAGATTTTGTAAAGTTTTGTCAACTGTAATAAGGAGTAAATTTGCAGATAGTTGTATAGTGTCAACCAAATTTTGTATGTTATCCAATACACAGAAGAAAAAACCAATTGTTTTGTATCATATTCTGTTGATTAATAGAGTGTTCTAATCTTCGACACTTTAAGTGAGATAAATCGAGTTCTAAAAATAGTGAAGTGAAAGTTTAAACTGCGTTTGTTTCATTAGTTTAAAACTATAAAATGATGGAGCTAGGATACCAATTGGTCATATTGATTTTTGCAGGTCAGTTGACTACTTATCAATTTTATGCGTTTTAAAGAAAAAAATAAGGCATACATACTGCGTGTTTTATGAATTTCAAACTTTTAAACCTTTTTCAACTGTGTTAGCAAATTCGAACAGGGCTTGGAAAATTTTATTTACAACACTATTTTGCTTATTGGATCAAGTATATTTATATTTATATTGACAAAACTTCGAATTTTGCCAAAACTTTTTCCTGTCTTTTTAAAATGAAGTTTTAAAATCCTCGGAGGTTTGAATATACGTTTGTGAAAAGGATCAACTTTTACTTTTTTTTTACTAAAAGTCTAAAGCTTTTCATTGTAATCATCTTGTTTACAAAAAATGTAAAACGCAGAAGCAACATTTTTCCAGGGTTTAAGGCCGTGTGAATAACATATTCAAGAAACAGGGTTTATTTTTTTGGTTCACCATATTTTCTATCTTAAGACATCAAAAATAAGCATTTAATAACTTAGTGAATATATAACTCGGGCTAAATCGTGGGAGAAAATATTATAAATTAAAAGCTCTTTTGATTCTCTTTTCTATTTACTCGTCAAAGTACTACATTTTCCCTTTAAAATAGACTAATTATTAGGATAAATACACAAAGCTGGTATACGCTTTTGCATGAACGTCACATAATTTAATCAAACGACACAGTATGTACGGTAAAGTTATATTTTATACCAGCCTGGCCTTCCTGATTGATTTCCTACAAGTCTCGTTTTTCATTAACAAAAGAATGAGAACCAAATTCGATTACATTTTCCCTAAAATGCTTTCTACTCTCACACTCTAAAATATTCTGTTACACATGTCTAGTGTAAAATAAATGGTCAAAGAGAAAATCCTCTTTTCGGAAATATTCTAACAAGCCTTTTCAATATACTCACCATTAAACCTAGCATTCTAGAATGAAGGCATCGTGGACTTTTTTGTAGGTCTAAGGTTGGAGGAAACTCGACACCGTGTAATATTGGGGGTTTTGTTTGCATGTCATGGTGAAAGTAAGTCTGTCGGTTTCGGTTCAAAAGACGGCACGTGGCAGTGATGTGCTTAGATATAAGAATAAACCATTATCCTTGAGTTTTTTTGGCTTAAAAATAGGTTACTGCAAAATTACAGACCAAAATATTTCTATGAATGGAATATTTAACAAAAAGGACAATCCATGAAAGTGGCTTTGAAAACATAGAGGTGTCATTCACCACCAGATATCTCGTCATTTGAAAACTAATGCCCCTTGGCACTTTGCCCACTTCTAGATATCCCCCACTGGCCAATTGGCTTACTTCCAATTTCCGTCCAACAAAAGTATTCCCTTTGTGGTCATTTTTTTGTTTTAAGTTTTCGCACATGCCGGTGGTAATACGAAATGCTTGGTTTTTAGTAAGTGTTTGTTTCAAACGTTCTATATTCGAGTGGCATAGACAACGAAATATCGATTTCTCTTTTCTACTTACATTAAAATACGATGCAACTTCATGTGTGATAAAAATTAGGTCATCATTTCATATATTTTTTTCCAAAATACGTCATAATTTTGAAAAAAAAAAATGAGTAAAGCGGTTAACAAAAAATTACACTACCTAACTTGCACAATGTAATTTCAACCCTCAATTTGTGTTTCTGTATATTACCCCATTTTATAAGGTTACATTACATTCTCTGGAGAATTCAGTTTTCGTAACATGTCACAGAGGAAGGTAACAGGAATTCTTTTGAATTATGTAGTAACAAGAGATTCCTGTGGACGTATGCAGTCAAGGGACATTAATTTTTGAGCAGTAAAAATCTGAAATCTGAGCACTTTGAGTTTAGGTGAGCACAATATGTTGAATTTTGGTTAGCATCGGTTACTATTTATTACAGTTTGTTTAGGAGAACAGTTGGTAACTGTATTTACCCAACTCATGCTCTAAAGTTATTACCAGAATACATATTATTTTTACACGGTTTTTATTTATAGTAATTGGTTTAAAGAGAATGCAAATTTTTATTGATTTGGATTTTTTGTATTAATTTTTAATTGTATTTTTGAGAACTGGAGAAAATAGCTGTAAATTCATATTGTGATATAATCTCCTTCAAGAATCCTTTTCAGCACGTATTAAATTTGACGAAATTACTTCCAATACAAGGTAGCATACACAAATTGCACAAGAGTGAACATCCGCTTAATGCTGTGTGTTGTGTACTTGCTTCAACTTCAGAAGCATCACTTACAAAATAGTGTGAAGGTAAGTTAAGTGTGGAACTTGCGTTTATAGCATACGTTTTCCCAAAGAATCTAGTTAGCTTTATCGTAATGTACTCCCACGCAGGCAATAGCAACAGAAAATTGTCATTATTTGGGCTTTACATCAACTTATGTTACATTTTGTTCATGGGTATTTTATGAGATAGGAAATTGGAAGACAATAATCGTCAGGAATTAAGAAGATAACGAACTTACAAGATATTCATCCCTATTTGTTCGTGGAGAAGTTCCGAAATAACGAGTATCTTAACTTTGGTAAAACGTGTTATGGTTTTAGTGTGGTTTTCATGGGACTCAATTTGTTTTGGTTTATGGTATAGTAAATGGAAGTGTCTTACAGGTACTTAAGAGAACCCATTTACTTTTTTCTTGCTAAATATTTCGAGAAATGTTCTTATATCGAATTTCCATTGTATGTACAGTACGTGTTACAATGGAAGTATTGCCAGACATTTTATGATACACCGTAAGATTTTTTCGGTGTTTCCATCACTTTTTTTTTGCGCGGGTGTGGAGAAATAAGATTTTGTTTTTCTGATGATTTTTCGTAAATTAGTCTGGTAACCTATTAAAAATAATTGAAAAAGTATATTGCGTTGCTGAACTTTAAAAAGGTTCAATATTTTAAGTAGTTTGTTTTCTTTGTGTGAAAAATATAACCAATTTGATAAACATGCTGAATTAGGCTCTGTGCTCTGATAAGCTGATAACAATAAGATAACTCTGTAAATCGGTTTTAATAACCTTGGAACAACAAAAATCTTTTACTTAGGTTCTTCTCTCAAAAAATTGTATTTGTTTTTGCATTGCCAAGAAATCAGGATAATTTAGAATTGGTGAAAAGGCTGTCTGCAAAGTTTGAGACAAAATCCATTCGTAATGTTGAAAAGCTTTTAATTTGATACATTAGCTGTCTAATTTTATTTTGTCGTAAATTTTTCATTGCAGCATTATAAAACCAGACTTTGCAAAAACATTTCAATACAAAACAACTTTTCTTTTGGTCCAGCATATTTGTTATTGTCTCAACATAGCGTGTCTGAAATTTCTATACCAAAAATTGTAAGACGAGAACATTACCAAAAAGGTTTGCTTTGGTTCTCATTTCCCCAATTTTCAAGGTTCGTGTCAGTTAGACATTTAGCAGTTTTAGTGAAATAGTAACATTTTTAATGCTACACATTTTTTTTGAAGAAAGTAAAGATTCCATTTTTTTTATGTTTGCGTGTTTGCTACATAAGAGTGCTCGAGATGTTGAGGGCCCATATCTTGTTTTTATTGGCAAATAAGATATTGGTTTGTAGTGGCACTGTTCTCACGAACATTTTAAGAATGTATATAGCTACTTGTCTACCAGTAACAATTTATTTAAATCATTATGGTTAATGGTATAATAATAGGATGTGGTGGACATGTTCAAAACACGAATCAACGATTTGTTCAACGAGTCGCCGACATTATCCAATTTACTAGTAATTTAAATCATTTCTATAATGAACTTGTGGCAATTTGATTTTTACCTTAAAATAAGATGAGTTCACCAAAAATATGTAATAGGTTTTACTATGCTAAAGAGGTAGAGTAGTATCCCATACTGAATATACACAGCCAAGTGGCAAAGGTCACAAGGGACTAAAAAAACTGGAAGGACGGAATTCCTCGTATCATTTTACAACTGAAAGTATTTTTTCGGCATCTAAGACCATACATAATGCAATGAGAATTTCTTCAGGAAAAAAACCACAAAAAGTGCGAAAAAAGTATTTTCTCACCATCAACACGTTTTATCCAACCAAACACATTTACTTTTATGAACACTTTCAATATGCATGGAACGTAATGCCGTTACCATTACTTTTAGATACTTTCTCTTTCTTGATGATGATATTACTCATAATTTATGCGAATCATGTGTGAGCTTTGTCACCTCTTTGTACTCAACTTTCTTTTCTTCTATTTTCCGTAACCAGAATGCTTTTTACTTTATAATGTTATTTTATAAGTACACTTACGCCTTAAATTTCTTTGGTAAATAAAGTGGAAACATGGCGGTATTAAAGGGAATCATCTTACCAGAAAAGCTGTCTTTTAAGTTTCATTTTTGGGTCAAAGTAACAAGAGCTTTTGTTTGTTTGTGTGGTTTTATACTTAACTTCAACGACGGGTAAAAGCGTCCTTGACTTTTTACCTTATGTGGGAAATTCGAGTGCGGGAATATTTTAAAAGGAATTCCTAAGTAATCTCACATTATTACGACTTTACTGTGCCATATTTTAAAAAAATATTAAACCAAATATTTACCAAATTGAATTTACATGTAGACATATTTGGAAAAATATATAATTTTGTGGCAATTAAATATGCTTATCATCTTTATATTTCAATTTATTTATTTTTACAGTCCTGTCTACAAATTATGCCGAAGAACACTACAACTATACCTACAACTACAATCCTCCAGGTCCCGACTTCGATACTGAATACTCAAGAAATGTTACTGCACTAGTGGGGAAAACGGCAGTGCTTACTTGTCGTGTTCGTAACTCGGGAAATAGAACGGTAAGTGTTTTAAGATTTTTATCCTATTTATTCGGTATTTGCAGATGCGAATTGGAATCGAAACATACTTTAGCAATTAAATATCCTTTAATAATTGCTTACTGTTGTTCTCAAGGTTTCATGGGTGAGACATCGTGACATTCATTTGTTGACTGTGGGTCGGGACACATACACAAGCGATCAGCGTTTCCAAGCAGTTCATAAGCCCCGCTCAGATGAATGGACGTTACAAATTAAATATCCTCAGGTGAGTTGTACAATTAGCAATTGTGTGAATCTCATTTATTTCTTCAATCAGAATTTCTAATATATCAAAATCATATTTATAGGTATTTTTTAAAAATATTTTATTATTTGTTTCGTTTTTAAATTTCAGGCAAGAGACTCCGGAATTTATGAGTGCCAAATCAGTACTACCCCACCAGTTGGCCACTTTGTTCATTTAATTGTTGTCCGTAAGTATCCTATTCTCAATTTCTTAAAATACGATACCCCATCTCATCAGTTTTCCTCAGTTAAATCTTCTCCATTTAAGCTGTCCACTGTCCAACGCTATCCTTGAAACCACAGAAAGTACCATAAATTATATTGCTTTATTTAATTTCAAAGTTTTACTTCCCCCAAGCTACAATAATAGCTATGCATAAACTTCACACGTTAAAAAATGTATGCCAGACAGAAAGCTGTGTAAAAACCAAAGAAAGTTCTAAAGTCCAACTGAGTCACTAAGCCATTGAATAAATTGTCTTGTTTCACCCCGCAGGTATTCTCCCATTAAACCCATATCCCACAAAATATTATCCTACAAATGATCACCTTACTTTGTCAAGTAATTTTCCAAGATAAAATGACATTAAACCCGCAAACTTTATATTTTGCTGTTGTTTTGCTCCTTCAAAAGTTTATATTCATTCAGAGTGTTGAGTAAAATTAATCATTTTCATTCCACCAACAAGAGTTCTGTTGCCGCAAAACTTGTAGTAATCGGATTACAAGTGATACAATCTAATTTTCACTTAAGACTCAACTTATCTTTTGGGTTGACTTACTCAAACCATTTACTTTTCAGCTTTTATGGGACCAAACCATTGAAATTCGTATTTCAAAAGTGTCGTGAAATCTAGTCCTCTATATTTTCTGTTGACGTCAAACTTTTTGTGGGTGAGATGAGCATGTACTCAAGTTCCTCTTATGAATAGGTTGGTTCAGATATAAAACCGTGGTGAAAGCAATGAAACGAAACACTCAAACAAGCATGTTTTCGTGGTTTTACGTTTCAACTCGCAGAATTCCTAACCTTTATCTCACCGCTTATTTGACATACTTTTCCGGTTTATGTTCAACTACAGTGTGGACGACAAGAGCATAGATCATGTTTTATTTACTGGATGGATAGAGTCGTTAAAAAATCCACCACAAAAATATGCGTAGAGACTTGTGATGCTCGTCATCATAATATGTAAATGTAAGCTATAAATTGCCAAGACCAGCATTCCGTCGTTATCTCATATTATCTGACTGACGGGGAAGCTGACAGAAATATTAATCAGCATTTTGTTCATTTTGATGATTAAGTGGGACTGGGAATTGCTGGACTTGTGTACATTTTTGGAGAAAGCTTTGGAATATTATTCTTTTTGGGGAAAAGTGACCTGGATGTTTGGGTATTCGAAAGCCTTCATGCAAATAGAATATGATTTATGACTTCTCATCTGTGACTACGGTTGCTTAAAAAAATATACACAGGTTTATATTTTCTGGGGGAATTTAAGCTGCTGCGTAAAATTAATGTCATTTAGAATAACAATTGGTAATGACATTTTTTGTGGATAATTTATTAATTTATTTAAATAAACATGCCAAACGATAGAGAATTTAGAGTGTAAAGCCTATTTTTATCATTCACTCACAAAACTGAACTAAAGGGATAATACCTTGTGTTTTTTTTACAAAGTAATCAGTCATGCAGAAAATGACAATATTTTCAATGTGATGGTTCACTGGATGGAAAATCACCATACACGCACAGCTGCTTTCTCCAATGTACCAAGACAAGTGTACATTTTAAAAATATGCTAGTATTTTTAATGTGGGTATTTACATATCAAGTCATCCGTTTTGTGAAATATATGAGCTCAAAATAGGTCGACTTGAAAATATTCCTGTTCAACAATTTAAGTTTCGGTGAACGTTTAAAGGATCTTTGGCACTTATGAGTGTTAAAAGTTCCTTTGTGTGGCTTGGTTAATATATCTGGTATGTTGAATCACAAAGGATGTAAAACAAACGCAATAAAAACTAAATTCCAACTTTGCTAATAAATTTTAAACTCCTTTTTCAAAAAAGAGAGAAAGTGTTTTTGGTACTTTTTATTATTATGGTAAAAGAACTTCAACAGTTTTTTGAAACTTAAATAGTTCCAAAATAAACAAGTATAATTAAAATTTAGACAAATTCCAAATATTTTCATGCTTAAATCTATAAGAGCAAAATAATGAGTACTGTGATAACGTTACAATATTACAATCTATTTCCTGTGTAGCCTCACTTTTTTAACAAAAACACACTTACTTTCATAATCGATCTTGATCTGAAAGTCTCCAGAGATTGCCCAGAGAAAATATTTGCAGCTGTGTTCTCATACCAATACTCGTATACTTCTCCTAGAAGCAAAATCCAGAAGACTAGAATGAAAATAAATATTAAACCCATTTTGATTCCCAATGCTACACTATACTATAATCAACCACCGTTTTATATACATATATACGATATTAAGGCATAACTTTGTACTTAAACCACCAAATTCAGCAAAAAAATAATCCAATTTTATTTATTTCATTTCAGAGCCTAATACCACGATAATTGGCTCTCCCGAGATGTATATCAGCAGAGCAAGCACTATAAATCTCACCTGTATCGTGGAACACAGTCCAGAACCTCCTTCCAATATTCTATGGACGCACAATAATCAGGTCAGTCTGAAGTCAGCAAAATTAGAAAATAAGGAAAGCCTTCACACTAAATCTGGGAATTAACCAAAAAATATTATTGGTCTCATAAGAGTACTTACATAACCACTTATTCTCCAAAAGATAAAATCCTCTAAGGATTCTACTGTGTGAGCGCAGTTTGTTAAGAAAGAAACTTGAACCTATTACGACTTAACCCACATATTACCAAATTTAGGTTTAAATTGATTTTTTTTGTAATCCCATTTTGATTATATTTATTATCTGTTTCCTTTGAAGATTTTATTTTAGTCTTTTTTATTTTCTAAGAAAACAGAAGCATTACAAATATTTATCTAAAACATTATTTTATTTGTCCATTAAACTCAATTTATTGTAATTAAATTCTGATATCCAATCACCATTATTCTGTGTTATACTTCGTTGTAAAAATATAGGAGATGAGGAGAGTTAGGAGAAAGTGAAAAAGGATATGGAAAGAATTCACAATACTTTTTAATTGAATGTGTTCACAGGAAATAAATTATGACTCAGCTCGAGGAGGCGTGAGTGTGATAACTGAGAAGGGTGAGGTGACCGTAAGCTATTTACTGATTCAAAGAGCAAAGCCATCTGACACTGGAATTTACAAATGTTCTCCTTCCAATGCTATTACCCAAGAAATTAGCATACACGTACTGAATGGTGAGTGGCTTGGGTTATAAAAAATGCTCTGGATATTTACAAATTAATTAAAATGACAGTCCTTTTGTATAACTTTGAAACAGGAAATCTTCCAGAGGCAATGCATCGCAGTGGACAATCAAAACTGGAACATTTTAATATTATTGCCATTTTTATTGTATTTTCAACAATTTTGTTTGGAAATTAAGTAAAATATATAAAAAGCGCGTTGAAAATCAGAACTTGGGTTACCTGTAAAAATACTAGTTTTTAGATATAAAGTTGGATAATTTGAAGTCGTAATTTTTTATTTTGAGAATCTTTAGTTTGTCATTACTCTTTATGATGTAAGTGTAAGCACTTAAAGTATATGAAGTTGATATATACATATTTCTTATTATATTGTATAAAAGTTATGTAGGTAAAATCCATACATATTTCTGTGCAGTACAAATGCTGATATAATTGATATGAAAATAAATACCACAAAATAAATCTATAAAGATTATATCCTAAACTTGTTTTATTGAATTTATTATCATTTAAATATGAATTCCATGTTCGAAGATCAAACACATTTTACAAAACGGATGGAAAATCATTTATTACGATGATACGAATATCTCAAACATGTGACCAACAAAGTCATTGTCTTAAGTTGCCTCAAGCACCAATTTCCACATGGGGAATAGGGGCCAACTTCCATTTGGGGGATGGGGGCTGTAGGCAAACTTCAACTTGGGGGGTAGGGGAAGGGTGCCGGGAGATAATTCCCATGGTGGCGGATGTATAGTGTAAGGCAGTTAAGCTAACGCATGAAAAAGAAACCATTGAAGTAAAGCTTGGTGGAGTGCAAACAAAAAAGGCGCTCAGAGAGAACAATGCGTTGCTCTAATACATGGGAAGAAAAGGTAAACAGACATCATGTGAGGTGTCTCATACATACAGAACAGACCATTCGTTGCGTATGTATTTGATGCATGCATTCAACCAACATGCATAAAAGTATCCTACACGCAGCAAGCTACTGGAAATATCACATACTATATGTAGTTTAATGAATCAGCCCTCAGTTTTTGTAATAAAAGTCTATGAAATCAAACTAATTTTTCGCATTTAAATTAAATATTTTTTTCTACGAAACGAAAACAACTGGAGTTTTGTCGTTCATACATCAATGTGGGAGTTTCGTATTAAGGCGTGGATTTTGAATTAAACCAGTTATATTTCCAAGTTAGCACATTTGTAACACATTAAATATTAAATTTATGAATGTGCATGTTATATTAGAAACTCGAAACTACACCAGTTAAAAAAGAATAAAAAATGTTTGAATAAAAAGGAAGCAAACTTGAGTATATGGAGCTATTTAGCCTCTTTTATTCAATATAATGTTCCGTAAGAAACTTGACCAAAGATACTAATAAACACAATAAAGTAGCCAAACTGTTAGCAAATCCAATAAATTTACTGCAACTTCAGCCTGGTTATCTAAGGTAGTCTTACACACATCTTCCCCATAACATGAGAAGCACCAATTTTGCAGCCATAATGATATTTTGTGATGCAAGCCACTAGCATTACATATTAGTATTATCACCAGAATAGAAAAGTGTTTCGTTGTCATTATTAAGCTGTACTATAAACTCTCTCATTACATGTTCCATAACATATTTATTTTGCAACAAATCTATTCTAGCCTGTGATACAATAGCCAAATGTGATTCGTATTTCTGTTTTATCCACTTATATGCCTAAAAAGTCATATTCTATAACTATTATGAAAAACAACGTTTTAAATATAATGACTTTAAATATTAAATAGCCATGTCTTTACGTAAATCAGCTTAACTTTAGCCGAACACGAATAAATAATAGTACAGCAAATAGAAAAAACAAACAACCTAAATGCGATGTTTGCCATGAAATATGTAATTTACAAGCTGCAATGCAATTTAGTCGAGGGTCAAATATTTTAACCTTTAAAATCCTTCAATACTTAAACTTAAATTGCTATTCAAATAATACAAATGACAACTTCCTCGTTTCATATGCGCTATTTTGATTGAGGGTTGTTTAAATAGTAATGAAAATTAGCTAACTATCAATAAAGCCACCTATACTTACGTTTCCACAGTTCAAAATTGAACTCCAGAACAATCTCGAGTCAGTAACCCAGCCCCGTATTACCGCATAGAAAAATCCTTTCTTTCCTTTAAAACTAAAGCCTTAGTCGTCATATTAGTCTTAAACTACCTTCTACAAGACTGCAAAGACTTAAAAGACTACGAATTCACAGTTTCAGAAATGTCGTTTACAAAAGCCTCATTTCGAGTGCACACCATTATTCAACGTCTTATTAATACCCCATATATTGTTGACATCAACCACAACTCTATCTCAACAAATCCCCGATACACTAAAAAATCACTTGCATTTCTCCTCTCACTAGGATCACTCTACGTTTTTGAACCATTTTTCATTTTACGTCTTGGATATTTGTTTTACTCCAGAAAAATACATGCGGATAAAAAAAACTTGGACGAAATCACATTCAACTCAATATACACCTGTTTATCCACAATAATCAATGCATCTAACTACATGATAGTAACCAAAGCATTTCACCTACAACAATTTGTTTCAGAGTGCTGCAAACTTGGAAATGGATTAACAAGCAAATCGAATCTTAAACTTGACCATTTTACCTTACAAGAAATTATAATTTATTCAATATTTTCTGCAGTTCTAACAGTTTCATTGGCGTTTTTCTTTGTGCCTTTATTGATCTCTTGGGATCCAATCCAACTTGTATTTGGAACAAATATAAGCGTAAAAATTGTTGCTGCATGTTTTTACGGCTTTGTGGATTCCTATAACGCACTACTATTTCTCTCACCTTTGCTATTATTTATCGTTATTTTGGAAAACGTACAAATTTACACTGAACAAAATGTTGCAAAATTTGACAACAAATTTGAATTCGTAAAAAATTACAAAAGCATTCGAATAACACAGTTGCTTTTATTAAATTCAAACCTAATATATTCAGATTTTCTGACTGTTTTTCTGTTTGTTGGAGTGTTGGTCACTTCTGTGGGAATTTATGCCACACTAATGCTATGGGATAAGTTGCAAATTATTATGTATATGGCCGCACCAGTCCTTTGACTTTGTTGTTATGTTATAGCTATACTGTTGACGGCATATGCTGATATTGCTAGGCGAAACGCGATTCGATTTCGTGTATTTTGCAAAGGTTTATTAAATCGAAAGATTGAAAGAAGGATGTTTCAAAGTATTCCAAGCGTAATTGGGTTTAGTGTAGGACCTTATGGTATTGCAACAGCTACTTTGGGCTTACGTATGTGTGACGATATTGTCAGAAATGCGGTAACATTAATTTTACTGTTTTAGATATTATTTTGTATTGGTTTTATTAGTAATACACTTAAATACTATTTGAATTGCAGAGGAAATAAATTCGGTTTGAAATAAAATAAAAATAAATCCATAAAACTTTTAAGGCACAGCTAATGGGATTGTAGGGATTGTCCTGAAGACTGTCTTGAAAATGCATGTGAAAATGTGTAATGCATAGCTGCATGGCACATGATGATAATAGTGCATTGCATGCAATGTGCAATTATAATGCTTCATGTTTTAATTACAAAAAGTTGCAGAGATACTTAATAAAATTATTTGCAAAAAGTTGAACCGTTTACAAACGGTTCATATATTTCTTCATCTTTGGTTCAAATGATGGATAACTGCAAGAATTTTAGGTATTATACATTAATCGTGCAACCGTTCATCATTTATAATTTTAATTAGCATCTGTCATTATCAAAAAAGCATTGTCTTAATATTCGACATAATGATCTGATAAAAAGTGACAAGACCAAGGTGAAATTTACACGAATAAATTAAAATCGCAACATTCAAATGAATTTACTTCACCACTCTGTATTTATTACATATATGCTTTACAATTAAAAATTAATTGATCCAAAGTTGCAGTATGTAGTTCAAAATGCTACAGTTAACAAATTACAATTAAATCAAATCTAATCAATCCAAGTCTAAACCATCTAATCAATCCAAATTTGCTAATTTGAATTCCCTGCCAGGCTTGTACGATTACTGAAACGTGTAACCAGTTACAAATTCCGTCGCATAGACAATATGCTCCTTTGACATTGAAAAATGGGAAAACCTAAACAGACAAAAATGTTGGGAGCAATGTTTACGTTTTAAAACTAGTGTTGAACTTATGTTTCTACAAGAAGCAATATTTGTACATGTATATTTTTTTAAATAATTTAGTTATGGGTTTCGCAAGACTAACCTTATCTACATAAAGTTTCGATTTGAGCACTACAACCTAATTAATCGCATATCATATTTAAAAATATACCTTTACTCCAAACCAATCTAAATATTAAGTAAATATTCTAATTTTCCATCTGTTTAAAATATATTAACATTTTATGCGTCATAAACCAAAAACTTAGTAAAAAATCTAACTTTTCCTTTAAAAATTGTTTTGCAAAACCAACAAATCCACTTATAATAAATGCATACTATGCTTGTCCTTACGTTAATAAGTTAACCGTTAACCTTTAAGCGATTGCAGTTAAATATCAGCAATTGCATATTTAATCTAAAGACGTACCAGCTTAAATTTAACATTTGCCGTAAAGGATGGAATTTAAAAGCTACATGTAATTTAGATTTAATTCAAGGTCTAAAAACTTGGAATAAATGAAGGTGGTTCTCTATTCAGCCGAAATTCTTATCAGAAATACTAACTCAATAAGTCCAGTATCATGTATACAGTCTTAAATAAAGTTTCAAACCTAAATATCGACTCAAATAATATCGTTTGTTAACGACCTTTCAAAACTATTTGGTTTTACCTTGGCTAGTTTGAAAATTGGCTATTTTCCATCGTGTCATTTTATATTCGTAGTAACTTTTTATTTTTCCAGACATCATCAGCTTAAAGATACGAGTATATGATTGAGTTTACTTGTAATAGAATTTAGTAATGGAAAACTCTAAAAACATACTGAAAGTTCATTCGATATCTAAAAAACTGTATATACTTTTGAAAATCCAAAAATTAGAAACACAGACCAATCGTTAATTCGTAAAACTGATAACTTTGGATAAACATATCTTTTTGGCTTGGAATCGTAAGGCTTAATCGTATTCTAAAGTAAAAGTTTCAAAAATGTCGTTTACAAAAGCCACCTTTCGAGTTCACGCCATCATTCAACAAGTTATAAATATCCCGTACATTGTTAAAATAAACTGCAACAGCATTTCAAAAAATCCCAAATATTCTCCAAAATCAATTCCCTTCTGGTTTTCAATAGTAGCACTTTGTCTTTTTCAACCGATTTTCATCTTCCGTCTTGGCTATTTGTTTTACTGTAGAAACGCCGAAGAAGTTCCACAAAACTTAAACGAAGTCACATTTAACGCAATATTCGCCTGTTTAACAACCCTAATCAATGCAACGAATTATATTCTACTAACAAAAACATACCCCCTTCAACAATTTGTTTCCGAATGCTGCAAACTTGGAAATGGATTAACTGCCAAACCAAATATCAAAGTTGGCCTTTTCACTTTACAAGAAATAATAGTCTATTCAATGTTTTCCGGATTTCTTACAGTTCCGTTAGCATTTTTCTTTGTACCTATTATGATTTCTTGGGATCCAGTACAACTTATTTTCGGAACGAATATTTCTGTAAAAATTGTTGCCGCCTTTCTTTACGGCTTTGTTGACTCCTACAATGCATTACTTTTTCTTTCGCCCTTACTACTCTTAATTGTTGCCTTGGAAAACGTGCAAATTTACACGAAACAAAATGTTGCAAAATTTGATACAAAATTTGAATTTACAAATAACTACAAAAGTGTACGAATTACGCAAATACTTGTTACAATTTTCAGCGTAGTGTATTCAGATTTCGCAACTGTGCTAGTTTTTGTTGGAGTGATGGTCGCCTCAGTAGGAACTTATGCTACGCTAAAGTTATGGGGTAGTATACACATTATAATGTATATTGCCTCACCAGCTATATCACTCTGTTGTTATATTGTAGCATTACTATTTACGGCGTATGGTGATATTGCCAGGCGAAACGTGATTCGATTTCGTATATTCTGGAAAGGTATATTGATTCGAAAAATTGAACGAAAAAGGTTTCGAAGCATTCCATGTGTAATTGGGTTTAGTGTAGGGCCCTATGGTATTGATACAGCTTTTTTAGGCATACGAATTTGTGATGATATTATAAGAAATGCCGTGACATTGATTTTATTGTTTTAATTATTATTCAAATGATAAGGTCGATATGTTACTTGTGTTTTTTAATGATATTTGTTAAGGTAAAGTAATGTTTGTTGTTTTAACAAATTGCTTAAAAATAATTATAAACTAAGCATATCATTAATATCATCAAATTTACTCTGTTACGGTTGTGTTTGTAATATTTATTTTCGAAAAACTGGAACAGCTGTTAATAATTTAGGTCAAAAGTAAACAAAACCATTGTTTTAAGTAGATGTGAATATTGAAGGGATGCTGATAACTCAACTGAAACTTAAGTTACTAAATAAAAACAGCCATATTAAGGGGTCTATACTTAAACGTTCTATGAAATTGAGTTTCGACCAATTTTGAAATATCGAATATCAACCAAACATTGAAAAAAACAACAATTTTCTAACGTTTCTCTTTGTTTTAGTTTATTTTCAATTTGGATCATATAACTTAGCAACAGCTCAACTAAAACAATTTAATTATTTAAGGAATAAACGACGTTTGAGGACATGATTTTAAAACATTAACATTTAATGCCGACGTTTCGGTTTCATTCAGTAAGCCATCTTCAGGGCATCATGACATAAAGGACAAATAGAGTGTTTTTCAAATACATAAGTAGGTAAAGGATTACAAATGTATGTTTTATAGGCAAAAAATTAAAATT